>CAKNEU010000304.1:0-24610 GCA_930272665.1 Mariannaea elegans | reverse complement strand
TACTTTTATATTATAATAAAGCTTAAGGCTATTTAAATATTTAGAGTTTAGTATTTTTAATTATCTTTAGTATTTAATTCTCTTATAGTTGGAGAAGTAAATAAAGAGCAAAAAGGAAAGGTAATTTTATATTATATTTTTTAATAGGTTAGTAATAGTAAGATATAAACTTGCCTTTAATTAGGGCTTTAGCTATTACTCCTTAATATAAGTGCTTAAGAAAAGAAAGTTTCAGTTAATTTATTTAATAAAGGAATAAGGATAAGAAAATATAGCTTGAGGCTAATAGGGGAGACCTAGCTAATATGTACGATTAGGAAACTGGGATTCAAATAAAGAATAAGCGGGGTCAGAATGATCCTACCCATATTTAGAAGAACCTCAATACGTATATAGGCCAGATTCTATATAATTCGGCATATTATAGAGAGCCCTTGCTATAGTAGTATAATCTCAGCTTATTTATTAAGAATAAGCCTTAAAGTAATATTTAGGTTATAAAGGCCGCCGACCTAAATACCCTTGAAGCCGCCCCTGCTATTCCTAAGAATCAGGACGTCTCTAAAAGAGACTTTATGTCTAATAGTTATGAGAATTAGTCATATGGAAACCTCAACTGGGTGAAGGGACTTATCCGGCTCTGCAGCAGCGAGATATATTCCATTCCGTACTGCATTGGTGAAGGCAGCCATAATAAAGGGATGTCTAACAAGACTAACTCCAGGGGGATGCGTTGCGTGGGTTACTAACTCAAATCGTCATAGCACAACCGAAAATTTGCTGGGATTTTTCCACTACTGTATATCACCTCTGGGCTGCAAAGCAACAATTGTGGCAAGATATAGTGCCAGATAGATTTATCGTAAGACTTAGAGATCAGTTACTTACAGACTAAGCGCGGTATATTAACACTACTTGCTACTTCTATCTAAAAAGCTCCTCTCCTTCCATGACGATTGATAGTCTGTTCTTCGGTTGAATCGTGTCGCGCAAATTTGCACTTCCCTTATCAATAGCTTTTCCGATTAAAAATGCTTCTGGACCAGAATACGGACGCACTGAAATGCATCAATATCAATGGTAACATCGTTCGCGCTCGACTCATATTTGATAATAGCATCTTTCTTCCAGATTGTGCCTTCATAAGAGCCAGACTCAATAGAGCTAATGCCGTAACCCTTGAGTCCGTCCAAGGTATACTTAGCGTCACCGGTGCTCAATAAGGCCACTTCGCGATCACCCCGTTTGTCAACAATACCAACGGAACGCATGTTCTTGGGCTGGTAGGTAATATCAATTTGTCCAAAATTTGTAGGAACGTTGGTATCATTCCAGAACACATTGAGCCAATCTAGACCTACGCCGCCAGCACCGACTGGGAGCCTTGTTGCCAGATCGTATCCGATTTTAGCCAGCATCTTATTCGTGTTCCGAACAGTTGAGACGTAAGAGCCGCGGGGTGTTGGAGTGAAATCTCCAGTGTTTGCATCCTTGGGAAGATACATTCCCTGAGGGTCTGTACTCATGAAGTCGTAAACGTTGTAGTAGCCTCCACCGGCGAGCGTTGAGATAATAAGACCATCAGTAGTTGTATATTGGCCACCGTTCTCCATGACCATAGGAATATTCTGTCCAGAAGCATAGTTCTTGCCGTCGAAAGAGGTGGTATGACCAAATTTGAAAAGTGACGTGAAAGAATCGCTGTACGGATCTAGGCCTACAAAGTCGAGACTCGTTCCGCCATTCTTCCTCATATCTTCGTTGAAACTGGCGTGGTGTGCGTCAACTCCTCTGACATCATTAGATCTGGTCCAGACGGGATAGTTGGATTCCTTGATGGCGTTGGCAAGGTTAACACAAAACTCCCACAATGTGCGATCTTTGAATGCTTGTAGTGAATCGAAGTTCTTCAGGGCTCCGAACGTCTTTGGGTTTTCCCACGCCGTAAAGGGCTTCTGATAGAATCTGTGGATCGAAGGCTCGTTCGCGACATCGACACCAATGACTGTTCGCTTGTTTCCATTGGCTTTGTTGTAGTCAGCAACGTGATTCATCATCTTCTTGATGGCATTTTTCTCCAGTGCTCTCAGTTCCAGATCATTCTTATCCATAAGGTACCAGTAGACCCCGTATGCTGGGTCGGTGTTCTTGCTGAATACTGGGACGTGCGAACCGTCGTCGTTCAACTTTTCCAACTTGGTATACTTTTGGACAAAGTATGGGATGCGGCTGTCCATGGTTACAGTAGTAGAGTCTGAACCAAACCAAACGAACTCCAACTTCATACCGGCGTCATCAGCCCAGCCAATCATTCGGTCAATATAGTCCCATTCGAAATGGTCCTTATCCGAAACGATGAGCTTTGGCGGGTTTGCTCCCTTAACACCATGAACTGAGGCCCCAACTGCGTAGCCTGCGTCTTTGGTTGAGGCTTGGAGTATGAAACTGGCAACCTTATCTGGGCAGTGATTCTCAATGAAGTCAGAGACATCGAAGTCATAGTAAGCCTTGCCCAAGATTCGGTCCCACGAAGGGCTACTCGATGCCAGAAAATAATCCTTGTTTTTGGTTCCCGCAATATCAACGCCATTATGGTTCGGTGCGCCTTTGTCCCAAGTGATAGAAGAGGCTCTCCAGTCATTGTTGGTGATGCCGTACAAGTTTGCCACCAATGCCTTGGAGTCGAGAGCTTCCGAATCGACATAGAAGCGCACTTTGGCTGCGTCAACGTTACCCTGGTAACCGGAGAAGTCATATTTGACGTATGTCAACTCCTTGTCGCTCTCAGAGCCCTTCTTGTATCCGATTTTGCTCGAGGTACTGGAGACAAAGTTCTTGCTTGCATAGGACCCGCCTTGGATATAGGTGGACTCGGTGGCGTTGAAGGTCGCGTCAGGTTGGATTTCAGACCATAAAACCTGCGTGTTGACGACGGTGAAGCCATCATCGGCAACTTGTTGGTAGTACGTTCCAATCTCATCTTGGGGCACTCCCCAAACGTCCCTCATCTTATCGGCCCGTAGCTGGATGCCATTGAAGAAGAACGGCTCCCCATCAACGTTCAGGGTGACACGGTCAAACTTGTCTAAGCTGTAGTCTACATAGCTTATTTGATCCGTACTGGGCTTCGAGGGTTTCAATTTTGAATCGATAGCCTGTGCGTTGACATATGGCAAAGTCGTTCCTGCGTAAACAACTGCAACAGCCAGCCTCCAGAAAGCCATAGTGAAGTGTCGACGACTAATGCTAAGCACAGCCGAGGATGGAGGAAATGGAAAGAAGATTGAATCAGCTAACAGTAAGAGTATGATATCAAGAGGTGGGATGGTAGAGCACTCTAAAGGTGATGGAGGTTGGATTTACTGTGCTCCAATGTCGTGTCACCAAACAGATGAGAAGCAAAGTCATTATATATATGTAAGGATGAAAACAAAAATGTTTGTGTGACATAGGGGCTTGGGTGCACTGGTAGCTTCGTCTCTCAGAGAAGACCATTGCAGAAGAAGAAATAAAACCTGCACCAATCAGCTCTTCCAATGAATCGAGTTCGCTTAATTTCGGAAAGAGAACAATTTAAAGGAGGCCTACAAGGAACTTGGTCGTATGTTCTGAGCTTAGCATACCGAATCTCCCCAAAGCAGGATGGGGTAATTCTGATCCCTGTTTCCCCATGGCGTGCGGATATGTGGGGGACGCAGGTTGAAATTGCGGGGACGAGGCCTTGCTAACCCCAGATACATGGCTTCATGATTATTGCAAATTGAACCTCTAGAGGGATCATCTGATCCGAACCACTCATAGGACTTGCAGCATGTCATTCATGCCTGTCAAGAAGAGCCGAAAGTATCATGCGCCAAAACTCGAAATGTGTCTAGTTCTTTTTACAAGGAAACCGGCCCGGGTTAATAGCTTGCCCCCGCACTGTTCTTTCTTAACCTCGAAGTGGTGCGGAGGGTTAGGGTCTTACTTTCATTGTACAAATGTGTCAGGATGCTGGCCTCAAAATCGGACAGTGTAAGTAAATATTATTATCATCGAGAGTGGAGGAGTATTGGACGAACGTAATGTTACTTCCAGGGCTTGTTTTAAAAGGCTTCCCTACCCAAGATTTGTATTGCTGTGACGTTATGCAGAGTATATGGGCTCACTAAGGCGAGCTCCATTAAGGTTCAAAGGCCCAGCGGCTGTTGCATTTGTTATACCTATTTTTGTAGTTGATTAATGACCTGAAATCTTGGAGCTAGACAGGTTGTATCAGGTGCATCCGCTAAGTCATGATGTTTTGGTCATCGCGTACGGATCCACACACGAATGTTTTGTCACCTAGCGGTCGTAAATGCTGTTCATTCAGGCTTTTTATTCCAAGCACCCTGTTGAGTTCTGCTCTGAGCCCTGCCGCGAACAGTGTCTGCAGTAGCTCTTCAGTATTTTCCCTGCATATTTTGTGCCTAATGCTCGGTATCACCCATGCAATATCTACTGAATATGCGATTAGTTTCATTGTGATATCGTCCTGTATCTTGATCAATGATTGTGTTTGAAGACAAATAATAAACATGTGTTGAGTTCACGCACAACCTCCGTGTTTAAGTGAGATTTATGAAAACTAAGATTGAGCTATATCAAGTTTCGTCTCTTGAGACTGGTTTGCACAAACCATAAGTGGGTTCACCTCCCCAGGTTGGTGTTAGGGTTTAAGGGATTTGACTGTACGTGAAATGATTTGTCCGCCTGTTTGCATGTCTCTTACCCCATCTGCAGCAGTAGCTGAAGGCAAGGCGCCACACACGACGGCTTCTGATTATTGAGCTCGTATAAGACTCGATAAATTGAGAGCTGTGCATTGGTGGGAAATTGACCCTCTGCTTGCCCCCATTTCACCTGATGTCCAAGCTAACGGCCAAAAGTGGAATACCCCACGACCCCAATGGAACAAGGGTCCATGAAGATCTTTCTCAAAGTAGTCTCCACGTCTCCTTCTCCGAGCTTGATGATTGTTGCATTACAAGACCAATTGATCGATGATTTCGAAGGGAAAGTGATCCTTTATTTCTCTATCTATCTAGCTAAAAGGTCCCCTATTTATCCCTGGATAGAAGCTGTAATAACCGAGGCCCTCGGGGCCTCCGGAAGTCACAGAACAAAGGAAATCAACATCATCCAGGCTCGTGATAATCATCACAATTGAAGACCGTAAGCAGACAACAGGAAGGTTCGTTATTCAAGGCAATAAGAAGCTTTATAGGGTCTGTGAACAAAGAAACCCCTCACGGATACGAAGCTATCCGGAACCCTCAATAGGGGGGGTTGGTGCTCACAATAGCCCCACTGTAAGCCACAGCGGAAGAAGATGTCCGGGACATCTCAACAATGATTCACTGCACCTGAGACTCTTCGCTCTAGCTTCGCATTACCGCGCCCCGGTATGGCAAGCGGCCAACCAAAATCGCCACGTGTATGCGACATTTGCCGCTTTCGTAAAATAAAGTGCGATCGCGACGTCCCGTGCACAAGTTGTACAAGCAGGGCCCTACGATGCCAATACTTGAACCCAACCAGCCGAAAACGGGCGAACGAAGGCAGACTACGCCAACTTAAGCGACTTAGACAGCGACCAGAACCCGGCATCAGAGGCGACGATAGCGACATCGAAATTTACTTGAGCAGTCTAAACCCTACATTTCGGCGAATTAGACGATCAAAAATGCTGGTCCGCAGGCTAACTTATCCACTGAACCCACTCTCTCAACAGAAGCTCTGCTTTCACGTATGGAAGACCGGAGTCAACACCTATCTTCGATCCCTTTTGCGCATATTCTAGTCTTCCAAGAACACCTATCTCGTATAATGCCGGTGGTCGATGTCGACAAGATCCTGAATGATACGACCGACTATGCGAGCTCACCCCTTCATGATATGGACTCAGCTTGTCGCCATGCGCTGCGACTCGAATACAGTTCAGGATGGACTCTGCTGGAAGTTCCTACGCAGAAGGGCACCATATAGATGCTCCCTCAAAACTACCGGTGATTGGAGAAACACTGATCCGTCTTGCGGACAACTTGCTTCGCCAGGTCGATGTTGTTAGTGATGTCACTCTCGATTCTATTTTGGCTTTCTTCTTCCTACATACGGCCTATAATAATATTGACGAGCTTCGCCGCTCCATATCCTACCTGACTCAGAGCACAACGCTTATGCTATTATTCCATGCCACATGCGAGCCTGGTTGCATCAACTGTTCGAAAGGCGAGAGGGAAAGAAGCCAGCGCGTGTTTTAGCTCCTTTTTATCACGGAAAGGTCAGTTGCCCTTTGCCCATAAGTATAGCAGCGGCTCTTACTAAAGACTGCTACTAGAGCTTTTGCGCTCCAGCGTGGACAGCGGATTGTGCTGCCCACTTGTGTCCTAAAGCCTCAGGTTGTCGTATCAATGACCCAGTAGTGCTGCATGGTGTCATCAATCACGCTCGCTTGTTCGAACTTCTCCCGTTCCATATCTTTGAACGAAATCCCCATGATAACGAGTATGCATCTCAGTATGTAAGTCAGGCTCTCAGAATCGACAGTATGCTGTGTGCTGCCGGACCAGATAATTCTGCCATCGAAAGCCAGCGCTTTGATACACTTCTCACACAGCAGTGGCTTCGAACTCTGATGTGGCGCCTATCTTTCAGGGACATATCGTCTCATACATCTGGCGATGCGTTCCCACTCCCTTTGTGCTTACCCATTGACGCCGGCAGGATTGTCATGGCCGCTGTGGCTTCAGTCAGCCAGGGATCCAAAGATTGTCATGGTTTTGCAATGGTAAGCGAGCCTAGGAGGGTGAAATAGTAAATCTAAATCTTCGGACATATATTTAACAGCGACATAGGAAAAGAAGCTTTTCGACATTGGGATCAGCCTAGCGGATATTGCAAGCTTACCTGGATGAAGCTTTTCCGCGTTCAAAATGGACCCTCGTGACTTACTATGTACGATAGTAAAGACTCTGTCTGAAGTTCGCGGCCATGAATCACATCTTCTACCGACGCTATTAAAAAATTCCGAGGGCATTTTGAGTTGCGCAGATCCAAGAGCTCATATCGATGTTCAATGGTGGCTAAACCAGGGCGCTACAAACCCTGGAGAAAAGGCTGTCGACGGTCTCTTAGCACCTTCGGAGGAGTCCATGAATGCGTTTGGTTTGACACCCAGGTGGTATACTGGAAGTACGCACTTAGCATTGGACTCCTGTCACTTGTTCCCTCCTCCGTCGGCCATGGAAAGACTGGTGCAAACCAGCTCCGCAGACTAAACTTGTGTGGACAATGGCCTATTACACGGTGGATAGTCGATTTGAAAGAGGAGGCGGACTCATCCCAATAGCTATGGAGCTCTCTTGGTGTTTGTAACTATTTAATCTCATACCCCATATTATATCTTCAGTTCAGACCCCATCAAGAAGTTTCATTATACAAAAATGATGTCTAAGAGGCCTGAGGATACTAGCCCTTCTAGCACGAGGTATTTCCTCTTCAATGTTGATCCGCATATCCCTGTATAGACTTTGCAAGGAATTGTGCTACTCCACTCTGGCCAGCATCTTTGAACATGCCACACCATGCGTAGAGTAACTGAACATAGACTGCCTTACCGTAATTCTCTGGTGAGATGTCCATCTCCTCGAGCATAGTCTCCACTGTTGCCACAACCTCCCTTTCTTCCTGAGTCCAGCTGCCAGTATCGACAGAATAAAGTGATGGGAGCCAACTACTTAGATATAGGCCTAGAATAGTCAGTACATGATGCAACTCTCTAAAGGACAAGTAGACCAACAGCACTCAAGCGAGGAAATGATGTGAAGTTGTAGACTGGACGCCCCTGTCAAAATCTTATTTCTCCATACAAAGCCGGAGTTGAAGATGATGAGAAGCACCTGTGTGCTGCATTTAGCAGCCTTGCTGTTATATGGTGATCTGGGAATATCTGTGACCTGCTTTCCAATGGCTGAGCCTACATCGGCGATAGAGTGAGTGAGAAAGGTGGGCTTAGGATAGTGCAAATTCGCGTAGAGAGTGAAATAAGCAAATTTGAACAGTGTACTAGCATCGAGCTCCAGTGTTCGTGGGAGACTTTTGTTAGTCAAGGACGACTGCTGTAAACCAATGTCACACATGGCTTCCCATCTCCTGAGGGTATTCTCGAGCAACTCAATTTGTGCGGAAGTCAGCTCTCCGTTGTTGCACTGACGGAAGTGCCACACATGCTGTAATATAGCATGGAGCATGACCAGAGCGCCAAAAGGACTCCATCCAACTGACTGTTCTCCTTGGTCGGCAACAAGCAGCCTTAAGGCCTCTGAGAACCGAATGAGACAGGGCTTTTTCTGCTCGCGAAAACGACGCCATGATTCCAGCGTTGCAACGTGCCATTCTTCTTCACTGCATGGCAGGTGGATGTCGATTTCGGAGTTGACTAGCGAGAATGGCAAGTTTAGGACCAAGTTGAGTTGACCGAAGTAAGTGTAGACGGCGAACGTCGTCCTGTTACGAACTTAGTGATTCCCGCCGACTTGAACGAGGCGACGAAAGTGTTGAAATTTGGCAACCTTGATAACATACCGAATGATAGTCTCAACACCAATCCATGCCTCCCTCGACAAGTTTGGATCATCTCGAGAGACAGCCTTGAAGTCCTCGGCATTTATCATACATCGCACAATCTATGAACATTTGTCAGCAAAGTTGCCATGATAATGCGACCGTGCAAGACAATTAATTTACGCTGGCTAGTATCGATTGATACGGGAGTACCTCCTGCATGACCGTCTCATTTCCACTATAAGTACCAAATAGCATAATCAGGAGGAGAGATTGAGAGACCCAAATGGGTTGATTGTGCGGACTGAATTGACATGCATGTAGCTTAGACAAGGAGGTGAGCTATTGCGGAGGGAGCCGGCTTTGAGAACAACTCACATGTTTCCAAAGAAGAAGTTGAGCAGACCGATGAAGATCAAAACTCAATGCGGTTTTGCCGCATGTCGCCGCACCAATAGCTGCGACAGCAAATAACAAGGCTGGCTCTTGCTCATTTGCTCGCCAAGTTGGGCCATGCATAAAAGGTAGACTGGTATGGAAAACATCAAAGAAAGCGGCGATATAACGCCGAAAAGCAATGGCAGATGGTATCACAACCTCACGCTCAGCTTGCACCTGTAAGGGACGTCAGCCGAGCGCGGTCTCCTCTATATTTGGCATCAGAAGAAACTCACAGGTTGCATTACGTATCTCATCACACTCGCGATCTCCGCTCTTTTGTCTTCCCAGATATCAAAAGAGGTTTGCCAAGAGTTTTCGGGGTTGGGTGCGGTGTTTACAGATCTCATGGAGGGCGCAGGAGCAGTCGAGTTTGACGCGCTTCCCTGTGAGAGTGTCTCGTTCCGATACTCATTCTGATTGGGTTCGACTGGCGGGTAGGCAGATGCGTCGTTGGCAAAATATGACAAAGAGGGGATCTCAGCATTTGCAAGTATTTCGGCCAAGTTGAGATTGTTGCCAAAAGTTCCCTCCTGACACGGTGGCTCCCAGAGTTGAGGCACCGGGTCGGGCTGATAACAAGGGTCATAAGTCGCTGTGCTTGCTGTTACCTCGGGCAGGGACAACTGTCCTGTCCCTTCATTCATGTGCTCCTTATGATGACGCGACATGTGGCCCTTGATCAAATCTTTACGCGTAAAACGCGCATCGCAGTAGCTGCATGAGAATGGTTTTTCGTTTCGGTCTAAATTTGTCAGCAAGCAGTCGACATTGAATCATGCAAAAGGATGGTCTCTTACGCGAGCGCTCATGACGCGTCAAATGCTCGGTTCGCCTGAATGATCTCTGACACAGTGAGCATTGCAACCTCCGTCCGCGTTCATTGCTCATCCTCGTGTCTCTCTTGTTCTTTTTTGTTTTGTTGATTCCCCTCTTCTCCTTTTTACCTTCTCTTTCATTTCTTTCGTTGACCCCTGTTTCTTCTTTTCTTTGATCGATTGAGCCAAGCCTGTTCTCATTGAGACAATATGATGATAGAATGAGTAGATAGTGTCTTGCTGGCTGGTGTTTCGGCCAGCATGATTATCTTTCCAATTACGAACGACGAATGCAGGACTTCAAAAGCGGGGTTTCACGGACACGAGGAAGTTTTGTGGGGAGGCACGTGAGTTTTAAAGGGATCACGGGACTTGCTACTGGGCATGATAAGGTGCTAAAGCTCAAGCCTCCCCACAAACCTTGCTGTCCATGAAACCCCGCATTTTGAAGTTCTGCATTCATCGTTCGATAGCATTATTCGTGTTTCTCGGGACCAGTAGATCAGCTTGCCCTCGCCCCAGGAATCTGCCTGCGCCAGTCACCGAGTTGCCTTTGGACTCTATCTACTGTGTTGGAGGCAGGGATCAGGCCTGCTGGCACATTCATTTGAGGCCACATTTAGCTACTTAAGGACGAATTTGCTCCTTTCAAACAAAAGAATCAAGCACGCTTCATCCATTCATTTTGAATTAACTTTAAGTCATTCCCTCGATTTTCCTTGATTTTCTTCAAGGATATCATTCTGGCCAAAAATACCTCTTTTCTTCATGATATTTATCAATACCATTTAATCAAGCAAATTGCTCTTGGCCTTCCTTTTTCTTAGTGTTTTCAAATTGATAGCTTGCGGAGCAAGCAAATTGAAGGTTGCGATGTCACTCTATTGAGGTCCGCTTCAAACCTTAGACAATCACTCTATTATTTTAGGGTTGTGGTGTGTTTTTCCCTCCAACAAACTACCCTGCTCTACTTTTTGGTCATTGCATCCTGTCAGACAATGCAATGGCTAACAAGTTTTTGGCATATGGCCGTTTCTGGACCATCACTCACCCGTGTTCGCAACCTGCTTCGCTGTAATGAAAGTGCTTACTGGGGGCCCAAGGTAGCTCTCACGTAGACCACTCAAGTCCACTACAACCTTCTCTAGCAAAAGACCTTGGACAAGTGGTCGATATCGCAGCCATTGAGTTTGTCCACCTTTTCCTCCGAAGACATGCTTCCTAATCCAAACCCCGTCTTGCACTGCACGAGACCATCCCACAGGCAGGTCGCCTTTGTCAAGTGTCTCTAGCAAAGGTACTGTTTCTTGAATGGTGTCATGGAGGGAGACGTCGTAAGACTTTTGCTCGTTGGGGTTTGTGTCCAGTGTCATAGTAAAAAAAAGAATAACAGTGATGCTTTCGCTGCTAGAGAAGATGAAGAGGGGGTATTCTAGCCACTCGACATCTGTACCGATATTCGGGGCGAGACCAATTGACCCAGCGCTGGTACGACCAAGATGTGGATATTTCCGGTACTGCCTTGATTGCAACTCGGTCAACTCCACAGCCGCGGGCTCAAGAGCGACGCAGCCATCGGATTCTACCCAGCCGTAAAAGGTCGACGGAATCTGGTAGTTACTGATAGGTAAGTGGACCTGCTCATATTCTCCGTTCAATGTCCGAATATCGATGTGTAGCGTGTCGTCAAAGTTCTGAGGGACCAAATCCCATTCCACTCGAACCTCAACCCGCTGATCTTCTTCACCATCAGGCACAAGATATCCTGAGCTAGGGGATATGAAAACCCAGTCTACGTCAACAGTTGCGTTCCACATGATTCTCGGAGTACCTCTACTGTAGAGCTCAAAAGAGCGAGTTTGAACACCGTACGGACTCAGTCGCGGGAGAGTGAGGCCCGGTACCAAGTCCCCACGGGACGGCTGCATTCGGTCGTTTTCTTCGTTGATCAGGCCAGGCCTTATGCCCGTATGACCTTCTACCGCAACACCCATCTGGCCGTTGATGTGATTCGAGTCCTGTCGTCTTTGAACAAAGCTGAGACCCGTGATCATGTCTCGCGACGGAGCGCGCCAAGTATCCCACGAGAAACCATAATGCGGCTGTTTGACAATATGATTCCATTTGTTCCCTGACCAGGGATTATCGTGATACTCTTCAGAAAGCTTCCAGTCGTCTTCGAATAGCGCTAAGGCTCGTTGAGCCAGCACGTTAGTGGTATTACGTCGTTGCAATCCATAAAGGCTGTTCTTGGCCTGAGCAATACGTAGTTCTGTATAGATGCGCGACGCCTTAATGGGATGTACAACAAGCTGAAAAAGGGCTGCCTTATGAGAAACCGGGGAGGCATCAAAAAGAGATCTAGCCCGATTCTCCAGCTCCAGGTATCTCCTCAATATTTTCTCTGACTCGCGATAGTTTATGATGGAGAAGGTATCGGGCTCAATATGCTCATGTCGACGAAGGGCCATGAGTCGATCATGTCCGAGAAGTAACTCGGAAATTTCCTCAGCATATTCAGAACCAAACTCTCGAGCTGCGTATGCCCTGAAAAAGTCCTGAATTGTTGTTTCGGTGACGCTTTTGATGTTCCACGCAAGAGCCAAGGCAAGAGTGCTGGGAATTTCGAGGGGTTTGATGTCACCGACGTTGAAAATCCAAATCTGGGTCACTCCGTTCGAATGGGCCGTCTCGAGCTGTTGCTGGATTTTTCCCTATACCATAGTCAGACACCATAAGCAGATCGATAGGGGGAAGGATCTGAGCTCACGCATGAATTGGTGTTCAGCCATTTGTAGCTTCGTGGATGACCGACATATTCCAGGTGGTAGTACATCTGTACAGTCGTCAGTGAAACACATCAACTTAGATCCTCGTGGACTCACCCCTATCCCTCCTCGACGCTCTTTTTCTTGTGGTGTTGGAAGCCGACGAATGTTGCCAAAGTTATCATCCGCGAACAACAACGTGACACCATCGGGGATTTCCAGGCCGTTCTCGTAGTATTCCTGCACTTCTTTGTACAGAGCCATGACTTCTTTAATGGGAATTAGACTCATCTAAGCGTGGCACTTGATAGGTTCACTTACGACCAACTGCGTCTTCCTTTCCATAAACATTTTTAATGATGTCTCGTTGTGTTTTGATGACGTCTTTCAAGGTATTGTTCGGATTGTCCGACTCGATCGTGCCGTCTCCTTCACCGCGCATTCCCAAGGTAAAGATCGATTCGTAAGGCTGAGATCGTTCCGCCCCGGCCAAGAAGAAATCGGAAATTCGTTCTTTGTTCTCTTCCCATGCCCAAGGGCCAACCCCTCCTCTGCGCCACTCGGTTGTGGATCGCTGCATAGGTTCGTGATGTGAAGTCGACACGACGATACCATATGCGTCTGCCACTTGTTGATTCTTGGGGTCATCAGCAAAAAAGCTGCTACCAGGCTCTGGAAAGCCAGACCACATAGCTGGCCAGAAGAAGTTTGCCTTGGTGCTCATGATTAGCCATGCAATGATAGTGTCAAACGCCTCAATGCTTGTCTCACCTTCATGCGCAGCAGGAGCTCAAAGAACTTCTTGTAAAATTCCGAATTGTAGCATGCTCCAAACTTCTCATGGACCCAATCTGTCAAGGCGGGTGTCTCGTCGTTGATGAATAAGCCACGATATTTGACACTGGGCTCTCCTTGGCAAGTAGTGACTCGAAGGGCGTAAACGTGTTCCTGTTGTTGAATCGGAATGTCTGCCCACCAGTACCAACTGAGTTCGTATTAGCATTATTTTGACCATCGGTATGCTTGGGGAAACTCGTAATCGTACGGCGAGACGCCAATCTGCTCAGAGAGCGTATACACCCCGAAAATAGTCCCTCGCTTGTCGCTCCCAGTGATAACCAACATCCGCTTGGCACATGGCCAGGGACACTCTTGGATACTGGTATGGAATGTTTCCCATTTTCCGGCAATCCTCTCATTGCGACCCGTACCATCTTCTGCTAGCTCGCGAATGAACTTAGACTTCTCTAAGCTGCCCACCAGGATGATGCCATCCACGGAAGTTTGCTGATCCGCCTCGGTCCACACAGCTGGCCGATGCCCGGTCACTTTCTCCAGGTCATTAACAAGATTTGAAATGGCTATTTGGATACTTTCATGTTCGCTTGCATCCACCAGAATAGGGAGGCCGTGAAGGTCCAGGCAGCCTGATTGAGAGGTAAAGCTGATGATGGGTGGATCAAACATTGTGTGAAATATGTGGTGATTCCGGCACAGTATGGGAGAATGCTTTAGCCAAACCAGATTATTCACTGCCTCACTCGCTATGTGTGTAAAGCTGAAAGGTAACGAGCAGCCGCCACGGCATCTTGTTTTAAACTAGAATGGGTGGAGTCTCATACGGGGCCCCGAAGTGGATAGCCACATTAAGGGCTGTTGAGCGCTGAATTCCCATCGGAGCAACGAGTTACCCCACGTCGCTAGTAGATTGCGCGCTCTGACAAAGGTTTTAGCCCCCAAGGTTTTGTTGGGGCAAAGGGGAACGTGAGTCTGGACGTCCCTGAAAATTCTGCAGTCTTAATAGGGCAATTACGGTCACGGACCTCATATCATGATGAGAAGAGGTCGCGCGGATTTTTCTGCGTTGCCACCGTCGATAAGCCTTTGTTTCATTTCTCGTGTCCCTACACCGAAAGAGACTTTCTTCCATCAACATAATGATCGATGGACTGACTGTTTAACTACTAGGTAAGCTCAGCCGTGGGGCTTAGCTGGACCTCCACCGGCACAGGTTGTGGCTCCACTGGAGACATCATCGAACCTGTAGTACTGCAATATTTAGCCACTAAAAGCGGCGGCGGGGTATTACCCCAGCTGGAGAAGAGCGTCAGCCGAGGCCGGCACCCAGCAGTCTAGGGTTGACAATACTATTGGCAAAGAACCGAGCACTCAAGCAGATTCAGGCCAAGAGACCGTTCCACCAAAGTGAACCAAACATTTTGACTCCCAACTAATCGTCGTCCAACCAAACATACGTATCTTTGTTTAGAGGCGATCTAGATCAGGACATCAATGATAACTAACTTTCACAACGGATATACGGGTAAGAGGGCGGAGTTGCCCAACAAATGAAAATACGCAGCATTTAAAACTTGTCTTCATTCAGATTGAAACAAAGTTGTAATGTTATCCTCTATACTGATGGCGTATACTTAATTAAACGCAAACAACTACAAGCTGGGGAGTCGGTAAGCCGATTCCCCGCCTGCTGAGCTGCTAGCATCCAGACTACCAACTACATATGACCACTTCCTGATAGACCAAAATGGGTGAGTTTCGTTTCTTGAGTTCTTAAGCATATTTCCCTTCAGCGATCAGATTGCTAAGCTTGGCATTGGATTGGATCCACCGAGCGAAATGAGAGTCGTAGTCAAGCAACAAATCGGCGACCATTCGTCCAAAGACCACGCTACCATGATCATTAAGATGAGTTCGATCCCCCTCATTGAGGCTATACCTGTCAGCATTGGCCGATCCGATGGCTTGGGCATATTTGCGGGAGGCAGCGTTGAGGTCGATCAGGTCAACACCAACTGTCGCTGCTGCCTCGCGTGTTGCAGGAACCACATCGGATAGGTCATCCATCAACTCTGTGTCATTGAAGTTTCGGCGGGTCAGTGACGTGAAAATTAGGGGATGGGCACCCAACTGCTGGATGTCGGCCGCCATTTTCTCAAGGTTGTTTTTAAATTCATCCATGGTGATGGCTACAACCGGCTTCTGGAAGTGTAAAACCCCTGTTAGCGGTGGGCTCTAAGTCTTTGGACGTTTTTGCTTGGACAAAGACTCGCCTGATCGTTATGACCAAACTGAATGATAACGTAAGTCTCATAGCTACGTGTAGCGTTCTTCGTAAGTTCAAGGCATTCCTCCCAATCTCCATCCCTTACGAATGAAACGGTGGTGGCTCCCGGGTGGCCCTTATTTACGCCGTACGATGGGCCTCGAAGTGTGCCTAGAAAGCCTGTACCCCATCCGCCTGCGCCGGATGATTGCTCAGCAGTGGTTGAGTCACCTGCTAAGATGAATGCGAGCGGTTTCCCGTATCTGGGCTCCATAGCAAGAGAAAGAGCGGGAGATAGGCTAGCTAAATAAATGAAGCTGATGAAGAAACGGAAAGCCATGTATACTGCACTCCGAGACAGAATCCAATACGGGTAAGGTACAAACGGTTAGAGATGCGGTTGAAGGTGCAAGACGATGAGATCCTTGACTTTTTCTGTTTCTTCATCCTCGACCTTAGCAGGATTCGCAGTATTTTTTATTTTCAGAGTACTCATATCCCTCCGCAGAACAGGCTTCGTTTCGAAACCAAGACTAACCTAAACGAGACTGCCACGATTTCAAGTTACCATGATCCGTTGACGTATTTCGCAATCATATTTACCCACATCGGCCCAGTGGCAGCTTTCGGTAAACACGAGATTCCGTGTTGATGGCGATGGATGCTGGAAGTGTCGCCAGCTGTATGGATGACGGCAAAGCTTGTGGACCAAGCAGGGATGTCCACCCTAATAGGATACAATGCCCTCCAGCGGAAATAGGAAAGCTCCACGAATGGTTTGAGTTGACGCAGTTGTGACTTGGGGCTCATGGCTCAGAGAAGGGCGTGAGTAGTACGACTGGGGATTTTGACGCCTGACTTGCTTCCCGGGATCTAGACAATGCAAAGGTACGAAACGAAAACTAGCGATTTCTGATCAAGGAAACGATGCGGGGCCAAGCAAACCCCTGTGTGAGGATCATGGCATTTGGAAGAGTATGCACGAGTTGGTCACGCTCAGTCGACCAATCATATGTTACCCCACCGACCCCATCCTGACCCCATCTCGATCCTGGCATGGTGACATTCAGCTCTTGACAGCGGCAAAGACTGCAAAGCGAACCGTGCACCGTGGGAAAGTCCTAACTGTTTAGGTTACTTGGTTGCAGGGTCTTCATGGACACACGAGCAGTGACGTCCGCTACTTAGATGGGGTCCGATTCATGTAGCCTTGAAACATGCCGATCATCAATCCAAAAAGATGGATGTGCTTCAAAGTTCTAGCTCTTCAGCGACTTGCTTCACGCGTCCACAAAGGCGTGGGGTTTCATTTCCCCGCCAATCATTTGTAACTCCGTTTGCCCTATCTCGATGTTCCCGACACCATATACAATTAAGACCACAAGATGAGCAAATTCAGTGGCACCCAATCAAGGCATGGAAGAAGAACTTGGTCGCTGGCAGGAGGCTCCATGAGCAATACATTCATGCTGCAACGTCTGATACAATATGGGGAGGTTTAGTAGATAGTCGCTTCTCCTATCACACACATTGTAAAGTAGTGATGTTACGTCGAAATACAGAGCCTCCTTCTTTCATCACTTGATGCATGATTCAACGAAAAAATTGCGGTTCTTCTCGTTTGAGGTGATAATTATGTGGTAACATCATGTTACAACTTTTGCTATATGGCAGTCAAGGAGTTTGTCCGGGATGCATCCGCGTCGGGTGAGAGAACACGAAGGTGACGTGCACATATCGCCGCAACGCTTCATGTTCTCCAAACGTTTGGTCCTCACGAGAAGTGAGATACCTGTAGATTGTCCGTACATGCCACCATGAATTCAAGGTAGATGGTAGAAGTATGCGCCATGCAAAGAAAATCCGTGTTGAAAGACATTCAGTATTAAAATGATTGGCACCTAGAAATTCGTCATACTGCCTTCTGCTTCAAATTCGGTCACTGATCTGTACCACAAGTAATTCTGTAGCAGCATCATATCGGGCTGAATAACTGGATAACTGACTACCTGCATAGTTCTGTCTCCCCGAGCTGACCAAAGTTGACAACAAGACTTGTATCTGGCGGCTTGATAGCCCCACCATTGCATACCGGAAGGAAATGTCACAAAGGAATGTCGATTGAGCTCCGGTCATGTGAAGAGGCGGGCACGCAAAAGAAGGTAGAATGCGTGGGTGATTTCATGACTTGCGCCAACAGACAACCCTAAACAAGTTCCTTGGAGTGGCCATCGTGGTTGGCAACATCGGCCGGTGCCTTGGCAAAGTCGCGAGCACGCACCCCCCGAGTGAAAAGAATGTCCAGCTCCTCATAAGTACGACCCTTCATTTCCGGAAGCCGGAAGAATGCCCATATGAAGCAGACGACAAGGATTCCGCCGGTGAGAAAGCCACATTTTCCCTTCCAGTTGCCTGCAGTAGGGTTGAGAATATAGGGCCCGACACAGTAGTTAACGATAGTGGCTACGTTGTAGGCATTGCGAGCTAGGCCGATGGTATGAGACCGGAGGCGTGTAGTTGAGCTCTCGCCAATAATGACATAGACAACAGGGCCGATGGTCAGTTGATAGACGGTGTACCAGCACATGTACATGGTTGTTTGGGCAATGCTTGCTGCACGACTTGGGGGTGCCAAGGCAGCAAAGCCAACAAGGAACCAGAACATGGACTCGGCCGCCACACCCCAGAGGAAGAGCTTGCGGCGGCCAAACTTGCCGGTGATCCAAAACGCTACCAGATTTACCGCAAAGTGAAGGCCGCCCTGGCCAACGCTCATGTGGAAAGACTCGGTAGTTGCCAAACCTGCCTGCTGGAAAAAGTACGTGCCATAGCCACTCACGACAAATCCAGAGAGCTGCTGAATAACCCAGGCGGTGCAGGCAATCTCGGTGCGCCAGAGGTTACTGCCTCTGAAGCAGTCCCAGACACTTGTGCCCTCATGCATAGCCTTCTCGAGATTGTTGGTCTGAACCATAAGGGCAACTGCCTCCTCAGCATGTTCTGTGTCCAGGTTTGACAGTCGCATGACCACCTTCTCTGCCTCGTGAGTGCGCCCTTGACGGACGAGCCACCACGGCGACTCTGGGGCGAAGCTCATGATGGGGACGATAAACAGGGGCCAGAACCACTGCACCGCGATGGGGATGCGCCAAGCCCAGGGATCCTCCTTCCGGTCGCTCAGAGCTGACAAGACGCCAAAAGAGATGAGCTGCCCAATACCCCAGCAGAGCACAACAGTGCATTCCAGGTAGCTTCGTAGGGCAACAGGGCAGACTTCGGACGCGTACGCTGGTGCCATTGTGGTGAAGACTCCCCAAGAGACGCCGCATAGAAGCTCTCCCACGAACAACATTTCAATACTCTTGCTAAAGAAAGGAATGAAGATGACGCCTGTCAAGTAAACGAGGGAGCCAATGAGTGTCTTCTTGTGGCCCCATCGCTCCGTGGCAAGAGAATTGAGATAGACACCAACGATATTTCCTAACGGGGTCGATAGACCGATGGCAACCTGCCACTTGGCCTCGAGCTGATATTTGCCGGTGTCATCGACTTCATGGCCGAATTGCCATTGGAACGATGGATAGGCCTGAAGGGAGCCGAGGAGGGCCGTGTCATAGCCATCCATGATGATGGTCAGGCAGACTATGGAGCTCCAGAACCAGGCCATCTTGTAGCGCTTGACGGCCTCGAAAAAGTTCATGCTGTGTTCCTCAGCAGTCGCCAATCGCGCTTTGTTGGCATGTAGGATGGCTTCATCTCTATCCACCTTGCCCGAGACTTCGACATGGTGGCTGTTGGTATCTTTTGAACCGTCGACTGTCATCTGGGGTATATCTGTAAGGAAAAGATATCGGTAGTTGTGGGAGGCGTAGTCTTCTGGCTTCTGCTTCTTCAAAAGCCTTGAAATAGGATGCGTTGGAAGTGAATAAAAGACAAAGGCTGAGAGAGCAATTCGTTGGACTTTAATAGCCCATGGGAAGCAATATGGGAGTGCGGGGTCCTGGGAAAGTGCGGAGTGCGGGGTGCGGGGTGGCGGCCGAGCTGAGCTGTTTGCCAAGTTGAAAGATACGTTTGGTCTATGCGTCCGACCCTGGTTCTGCGCGTGGCTGAACTGCAGAGATGCTATGCCCCTAGTGGATTGGGAAACTGACGGAAATACAGGCGAGCGCATCAAAGGACTTGGAGGCTGGCTCGTCGGACAGATGCCCGGGTCTCGGGCTGGGGTAAGTGGATCCATCACCTCGGATAGCTTACGGTGTCCTATTAGCTTAGCCGGATACGGCACGGCAGCATCTGTAAGGTACTGTATGGTGTCCGTAAGCGCCTAGATCCTCGATTATCTCTCCCAGCTGTGGATAATCCCGGTAATGGTTTAGTGTTTACCCCAGCTGCCCAGGTGCATGAGTCTAGTGCAAAGTTTGAACCAGAGAGAGACAGGGGCATTGCTGGGGTAGATGGGGTAATAGAGTCGCAGGACGCCATAATCGAACGATTGTAGACTACCCCCACGGCTACTTCCGCCACAGATTCTCAGCAGCAAAACCCACTCACCTGGATCGACATGATTACTGCGGCAGCTTGTTCACCTCGAGACAGTCGACAGGGCTTTATTGGGCTATGTGTATGAGTGTTTAATTGGCCGAACTCGATCAGTGCAGCTCATTGATTGATCCACAATTGTCTCGCTCTGCATTGCACCTCGTTGATGTTCTCTGCTAAACTAACAGTCAAATTGGCCATAGGAGCCCATCAAGTTGTTCAAGTCTTGACTCTTATAAGGTGGAAAACTCGTGGCTCTACATCCTTGAAACCCACATGCCAATTCTTCTCACACCATTCTGGTGCTCTCAACGCGAACCGAGAGAAGAAGTGAACCAAATCTGTTTACGAACAGTATCACAGGAGAAGCGTAGCGCCCCGAGACGTAATTAAATTAGACAACCAATCTGCCAAGTGTTAATGGACTCCGTAGAAGAATTCAACACAGTTGACAGAGACTGGAGGCGATTCCTTTGACAGAACCCTCGATATTGGGAAACCTGATCTGCTTTAACTCCTTGCTCGTAGCATAAACGTTCCAGTACACACGAGCCACCATCCACATAATATTGAAAATGCAGACCTTTTATGACTTGTAACAAACTATGAACGATAGAATAAAAATCTTGATCTTTCTCTTCGTTTTGGGGTTCTTCGTAACCTTGCATCTATTAACCCTCCAACAAAACTCATTGCTCTTGTCAGCCAGCCATTTTCGTGTTCAACCACTTCGGGACTCCGGGAGGAGAGGCCCATCCATCTAGATACGCCTTTTTGTCTACTCCTGAACCTGAAGGCTTAGCATAGACGGCCGTGATATACCATACAGATTCATGCGCCTTGACGGAGTGTCGAAGTGTAGGGATCGTGCTCCGACTTTCAACAATATTCGAGTTCGGATCTGCATCAACCAACATTGCTTGACGACCGTCATCTAATGATTTAATGCCCACTGCACCTTTTGATACAGCAAGCGAACCCGTTTTGCCGGAAGTCAGGCCATCGGGACTGTCAAGATCGTAATTGCCAATAATCTTAGGCCAAGTTCCCTCGCTGATTTCGTCGTCGTATAAGCCAAGATAGCGTCCATCGGTTGAGTTGACGTTACAGATGGCAAACGATCCATCTGCAGTCCAAACATCGCGACCGGTCTCGATGTGGTGAATCCGAAGATGCCAATTAGGGGTCTGTTCCTCCGGGGGAATTAACGTTGTCTTGATCCTAACGTCAGGAAACGGTCTCCAAATGGAGACAAGCACGGGTCTCCCCCCCCGATCCTCAATGGCTGCGTACTCTGAGAGTCTCCTTGTCCTCCACGTCTCTCCATTATCGTCTGATAGGCCTAGTTGTGAGCTCAGAGCATATTGCCCAAGTGAGAACAATCCAGGAGGGACTGAAAAGCCGAATGCACTACTATAAGCAAACCCCCCGTATTTAGCATGAAGACCTTTCATTGGATAGTTACAAGCCTGTCCAGAAGAAAGAAGCATGCAATGCCCTCCAAGGTTGCTAGAAATTGTCAATCAAGGCTCAAGCTCGTGGTGAAGGACCAAGCCAATACCTCATTATGTGACCGGGTTGCCGAAGAGCCTTTACTCTGGGGATTGAAGAACTCAATGCCTCCTCATTGGAGGACCAGAATGGATGGGTTTCTGGTACCGCTAAGCAGATGAATGCGAAAGAAGCCCAGTACTGTTATGGTAGTTAACTATTGTATCGTGTCGACTATATGGGATCAACTTACCGGGCTTCCAGGGCTATTATAATTTTCCGCCAACTATGGATAGATAAGTCAAAGGGATAATGAACTTCCTAGAGCTTCCATAAACTTACATACATATTTGGATACGAGTATCCAATCGATAACGTCCCACTCGAGGTCCAGATATCATTTTGAGTCTGCCACCAACGTAGATGGCGAACAACTATGCCTTTGACTGCGCCCCAAGTCAAGGGGCTAGGGAGTTCGACATCCGCAAATGCCAGAGCGCTCCAGAAGGTCACCATGGCGAAACGGTAGATCACGCTACGGCCGAAAGGAATAGCCCTCCCTTCATCGTCGAAGTAGTGGACAAAATCCAGTGCGACTCGCTTTGCCCGTTCTCTGAATGTTCTTGCCCGCTCGGGGTCGTTCTTCTCAGCGATCTTGGAATAGATAAGCTGCAATGTTTGGATGGCGAAGCTCGTAGAGTAATAGTCCATTTCTGACTTGATTAGTTGGGGAGTATATCATTGGAGAGAGTCATACGGTGAATTCCCCCAGGCCCGTCATTAGACCAACCGTCCCCACGGTAGAATGCATCCAGGTGCTTTATATCTCGATCAAGTCTCTCTTGGGAGAACTTGCCACCATTCTTTTTCAGTCCAAGGTTCGCAAATACGCGGAACCAAAGCCAGTTTGTGTCGGGCATGCTAGTCACAGTCAGCTTTAACTCACAAAGAGATTCGAAAAGGTAGAGAGCCGAACTTCTTTTCGTTGATAGAATTTCCAAGCCAGTTTTCGACGTTCGTCTTTTGTTCATCTGAAAGCTCACTCCACAATCTAGGCATGACGGCCAAGGCAAAGCCTTACCAGACTCATTAGAAAACTTATATCCATGGTAAATTCTTTGATCGCCTACCAAAAGGGCACATTTCAACCATTCTTTGATCGTTATCCTGAGGATGCCCCCAGTACTCGGCATGGTTGGGATCTGTGCCTGCTTTGATGCCTTGAACCCATAAGTCGAGGTTTTTGTAGTCACCATTGCCAGCAACTAAAGCAGTCAAGCCCCAGAGTGGGCGGCAAAAACCTTCCACTTCTGAAGCTGTCTGGTCAAAGCGAACAGCTGTTGCCCCAGGACATCTCACACGAGCCCTCCCAGGAGAAAAGAAAGGTTCCAAAGGGTCAAGAAGAGTACGGAGAAGTTCTTGCACAGAAGCACGATCCTTGATCTTGACCTTGGAGAAAGGATGAAGATCGTCGTAGCCGAGCTGAAGACCCTTGTATGAAGTCATTTCGTTGCGTTGGTGAGTTTGCTGCCCTTTGCCAGACCTTCCCGAGTCTGGATCCGTATTCGGCACTAGGAGACGTCATTTATACATGTTATTCGAGCGATGGTCGGAGCCGTCCACCGAAACGAGCTGTGGTCCCACACAACTCCAGTCTCCACATGAGGTCATCTTGCCAAAGCTGATTTGACAACTTCGTCGGTAATGTGAAGTACCTCGATAAAAGGGGCTCTAATTTCTTATGCCGGACATCATACATTCTCAAACGTTGATTGGTGGAAGATTAATTTGCCATCCAATGTCCCAAGTACAGCACGATTGCCGTCATATCTCTACAAATTCAGCCTCCCCACCTACCCCAGTGAGAGCCACATGCGAGAAAAATGCTCTTGAATAACTACTGAGGCAAGTGGGGAGAGACACTGGTGCTGACGAGTTTGTAGTGATATTACGGCATGTGTTTACGTCGCCCTTAGCAAAAACATACTTTGTTGAGCAATCGGATGTTCTACCTAAGATTTGAAATCAATAAATCAATAACATCCCTTTGAGTGCGGTAAGCCTCCACTTAGGTTATGAGTAAGGATGTATAGCTAACTAAAGAAGCCCAAATTAAAGGTACATTATTTTCTACCTAAATTAGGTAGTGCCAAAGGTCCTAACAATTACCAAATCTATATAGAGCTACCTTACACTCTTATTAATGCTATTGTAACTGTAGCGCTCGATGCCTATTTATACTAAGGGTAGATAATAGCCTCATTAGCCTTTAAGCCCTTAGCTAACTAAGATGAAACCTATTACGGCCTGAACCCGCTGGGTATACGTAACTTTACCACCCCCACAAAGTCCCCGTAATTCCTGACTAATTATCGGTGGATTACCTATCTTTCCCTTTAATTATCGGTGATCTAACGCAATTGTTAATAATCGAGCCCCCAGAGGCACAATTAAGCAAATATGCACTTAAATATATAAATACATTTATTAGCACATTAGATAGAACTTTAGCTACTTTAGCTATTAATATAACTTAGTTACACCAATCTTCCTTTAGTATATTACTAGATGTAATATCCTTCCTATACTATATTGCTAGAACTCCTTAATGGCCTATCCTCTTTGTTAATATAAACCTAGAACTGTCTGATTTACATTAACCCTAGACCCGACTGTTATATATTGATAGCTCTTGTTTAGAAGGATATCCTATTACCTTTATATAATATTAAATAATTATATCTTTTAAGATAACTCTATTTACTACTTCTTCTTTAAAGAAAACCCCTATTGGAATACCTTTAGAAGATATAGCTATAATTAGCCTATTTTGAGATAAATATAAAAGTAATAATAATAAGATTTAATAAATTAAGAAACTCTAATATTAAAATGCCTAACTTAGAAGA
>CAKNEU010000303.1:0-24674 GCA_930272665.1 Mariannaea elegans | reverse complement strand
TTCTTAATATAATAAATTAGCTAATCTCTAAATATAAATAAGATATAAATATATATCCTAATTTTATCTAGCTATTAAAAAGTAAATTATATAAAATTTACAGTTTATTAATTATTTTACTTTATAATATTATATTATATATACTATAAAACCACCCTAAATATAAATCTTATAATTAATAAATAATCTATTCTTATATTTAAGAGTAAAAACCCTATTTACTTATAGATATAAACTACTTTCTACGCCATTGAGTTCTCTCTGGCCATAGGCCGGTAGATGCAAGAGCATCGCTGCCCAAGTCCTTGGCGCTCGTGCGTGGCTGATTCATCCGGTCAACATAATTCTCCTCTCGTTCTAATACATCGCTTAGATGGGCGCGCGCCTCATGGTTAAGGCTTCGGACGTCTTTGCACAGATCAGGCCGAGATGATTTCGCGGGTCTTTTTGCCTTCTTCGATTTTCCGGTATCTTGAAGGACCTCGAACCATTTGCTACCTTCCCGAGAAGGGAAGAACCGTTGACAGGCGACGCCCTCGATCCATGGTAATTCAGCGGACAGCTCCAGACCTGACATCGGCCTTCCTCTGCCTCTTGGGTTTTTCCGATGGTGCTCCTCTATACAATGGAGCCCCATCTTCTGGGCTTGGCGGAACATATGGCCACATTTCCGGCACTTCAGCCCGTCCAATCTCGGTGCAGCAAGGCAAGCAATCGGCTCAATTAGTATGCGTGGCAGTTGAGCTCAGACTGGTCTTGGAGAAGGTTTGGGATTGCTTTGACCTGCTCTACCAACCTGCTCCGGCACTCCAGAGCAATGTCCTTGTGTTTTGTCCTGAGGTGTGTGTTGACCTCGTTAGGGAGGGTTGCAAATCCGCATAACTCGCACACTAGAAGTCGATATATTAGAAGAATAACGAATGGATAGATTGGGTTGGACAATTGAGACTGCTTACTAGGGCCCATTGTCTTCATTGGCAAGAAATTTGGTATGCTGCGATTGGGTATACGCTCCTTATATCTCGGTCTTGGTCAAGAGGAAGGATCTCTATAAATCATTTAAGGCGGTTTTAACTATTTCATATACTCCGTACATAACGCGTATTCGCGTCTTCTCACCAAATACGCGTCTTGTCATTAATTTAATTAACCCTAGTCTAAATGAAGTCTACCCCCTGTATAATTCAAGCCTACTCCCTGTCAGGTGGATCTAGAAATTAAATTCTACCCCTGTAAAAATGGATTCTACCCCCCGTTGTTTGACGTGAAAAAAAATGAATTCTACGTAGAATTGATTTTGGTATGGAGCACTAAGCTACGTTTACTTTATGGTTGAACTACGATACAACCATCGTCCTTCTCATTGGCTGAGTGAAGGGCCTATTACTACTACTGAAATAGGACTATGCTGTAATAGGAAAGTGTAGCGCTTCACCAAGTCTCGCTAGCTATAGTTATTGTAGTCAGTCTTATACATAGTCATATTGTGGGGCTTGTCATTTTCTAGCCTAGTTCAAAGATGGGAAAGAACTTCTATCTCGGTAATATAGCTATCTACGACCAGATGTCGTTGAACAGTTCCTTTCGCCGTGGTCTGAAAAGGTTTGTTTGTCGACGCAACAAGGACATGATCCCTTGCAATTTGTGCCTCGGGGGGAAGGCCACTATTCATCTTTGCAACGAGGGGCCAAATCCTTTCCACGAGATCATCAGATAACTGTAGACTCCGTGTCGATTCTCCATATGGCTCAACGATGAGCACTACGCGAAGAGCATAGTCGGTCGTTACAACCGCTCTGTGAACCAATTCATGCCCTTCCAACATAATTTCAATTGGTCTAGGATAGAGGAGCACACGGTTTTGCAGCTTGGACATGTCGTCTTGTCGTCCAACATGCTTCCAAAGGGACTGGTTTTGTGGATGTTGGATAAAGAGATCCCCGGTGCAAAACTCCTCTATAGTCGGGAAAACCAGAAAGACGCAATGCGTATAACGTCCGGATGGGCGCGGAACGACCAACTGAGAGCAATTGTGGTCATAAGGCCGCATCTCCACGGGGTGATATGGATTCCATTCAAAATACTCCCAGTCTGTTCGCATCTTAGGCCGAATCGTCGAGAAATAACCCGTTTCAGTCAATCCTATACAGGATTGCAAGCGTGTCACTTGCGATATTTTGTCTCCCGCACTAGTCGCCAAAGGCATACCAAGAAAACTAACACATTGGAGTTTCGCCAAGGCTGCCAGACCCCCCTCCGAAGAACTTAAGTAAGTTAGAGTGTCGGGTAAAAATAAACCCGTCTTGGACCCCGTTTCAGTCACAATGCTGTTCAACAGTGCACCGCTCATCGGTATATCGGGTCCTATAACAAAATTTGTCTGATGAAAGAGCGCAGCGGCCCAAGCAATAAGGCCACTTGCGTGATACAAACTCGTCTTCACCAGAAGCGGGTGTTTCGGTTCGATAAGCCAAGGGGCAATGGAAGTTCTCCCCGGGGGCACTTGGATATGTTTAAAGTAGTCCAGTGCGCTAAAATAGCCATGCGGCAAAGATATTTCTTTTGGTAGGCCTGATTGCGTGAACATAAAGTTAGTGAAAGCGACGTGAATTTCCATTGGCAGCGCGTACCAGTCGTGCCAGAACTATAGAGTACTACAGCAGGCTCTAGTTCTTTGTCGATTGTATACTCGGTACAGTGAGGAAATGGGATGGCTGAATCATCGAAAAAATCCCAAAGATCCATCACTTTCCATATTTTTAGTTCCGGATGGAAATCCTGGATCTGCTGCACTTTCTCCTGGCACTCAGGTGCGACTAACAGCTTAGAGCAGTTGCCTGATGCCAAAAGATGTTTCGTGGTGGACAACGATAATGTAGGAGCTAGAAGGATAGCCTATGACGATTTAGTTGAATGCGGAACAGATTCTTTAGTCCAGCACGTACGCAGTGACCTAGTTTCAAGCATGCGAGAACAAATATAGCGTAGCGAATGTCGTTTGACCCCAAGTAAACAAGCCTTGTGGATGTTCTCTTTGGGACAATATCCTTGTCGATCCACCACGCAAGCTTATCCACTGCACCAGCCAAATCGCCAACAGTCACTCGGCGCCATCCGGCTTGGATGCATTGGAGTGACAACGAATGTATGCAAAACACACGGTCAGGGGTTTGGATAGCTGCTCGTTCCAAAACATGCGTTATGAGCCGTGGCTCAAAATCGAGAGAGGTCATCAGGGAAACCAAGCCCTGCTAAAAGCCAGGGCGATGTGTCAGATGTGTCGTGGAAAAGTGTGAAGTAGCCTGTCCGCCGAGGGCAGGTGAAAATGTAATAAATAAATATTTGTCCTTTATCTCCAACCTGACTCGACGAACGAAGCCAGCTGTTAGTCTAGTCTACCTGGGCCGTCATACTGCAGTGTCTTAGCAAAGGGCGTAATATCAGATATTGATTAGGGCCGACCCCGAGTCCACCCTGGCCCCCGAAGGCGATCAAAACAAGTATCAAACTATTGCGTCATGATTTCGGACATGAATTATTTACGCACGATGTCGCGGCGTAATTATAAGTAACCCCGAGTCAGCCGTTGGAACACAAGTGGGGCTAATAAATTTGTTTCCCTTGCGATCTTTTGTGGGGCAGATCCATGACAGACAGGAAAATCCTGAAAAACAAATTGATGGGCTGGCATAACCTACCCCATTGGTCTCAACTTGAATATCTTACCTAACTTTATTTACCTCCTTTTTTCTTTTTTTCATCGTACCTGCCCTAGCTGGAATGTATAGTTGCATTGGCTTAGCGTTGACGACGAGTGATCTGCGAAGGAAATTAGCATGTCAGAGCATCGTTTGCTGCTGACTTGTAGTAAGACCTAAGCTGACAATGTAAGCTGAACTACATTAGCGTTCGTGGATGATTTACCTCGGTAGATATCGAGTAATGACATACTTACCTTCGCTTGCCGAAATTGGCATACAAATACATACAGCACATCGTATGAGCCGCCTCTACTTAGATACGTAATTCATTCCCGTGAAGACGTTTAACTGCCCACCCATATTAGATTCAACTATAGGCCTCGTTTACGTATAACTGTGTATTTAACCATTCATGCCTCAAACCTCGGGGGTTTCCTGAACTACTGGCACTGAATTTGCTAACTCAACAACGGTCATTGATTTTTGGTAATCAACAATATTTCATCGAAATTTAGCAGACGTTGCACGCAGTGCCGTGATTTCTTTTCTATCCATGGCTAGAAAACAGGCTCATGGAAATCACATACTTCGGCATCATGAGTCCTAAGTCTAATCCGCTCACCCTAGGAAAAACCGCACATCTACATCAGTCGAAACAAACACACTTCGCCGGGGCAGAAAATGCCAAGGACGGGTACAGCACAGTATCAACAACGATGAGTACAAATACAAACAACGAAACGTATTACGCCGGAAGCAGTCGTGAGAAAGCATTCATCGTGACGCTGACCAGTCTTGGGATGATACTATGCATGGTTGCAACGAACATAATTTTACCTGTGATCCCTATCCTTGGGGTTGAATACGATTTGCCGCCAGCTCAGATCAACTTGATCATCACAGTCTACATGATCGTTCAAGGCATTTCGCCAGCTTTGATGTCGGGCCTTTCTGACCATCAGGGCCGACGGTTGGCCTGGATACTCGCACTTTTACTTTATATTGTGGCGAATGTTGGGCTCGCATTGCAGCGAAGTTACGTCACACTGCTTGTTCTTCGATGCGTGCAGAGCATAGGGAGTAGTTGTGCAATTCCATTTGGATTCTCCGTTGTCGCGGACATTGCTTCCCCCGCAGAAAGAGGAAGATACATAGGGATAATGCAAGGCAGTGTAATGGCTGCCTTTGCATTTGGTCCCGTCCTTGGCAGCCTATTATCGAATCGCTTCGGTTGGAGAAGCATTTTTTGGTTTCTAGCCGCTAGCAGCGGTGTATTTCTGGTGGGATACATCATTCTTATTCCTGAAACAGCTCGAAATGTTGTTGGCAATGGACTGACGCTTCCGAAGAAACGGTGGGCGAGGCCAGTGATCCAACTCTTCAAGCGTTGCCAATGCAGCCCTCGGACACCTAGGAGTGGAGAGCGAAAGATGAAGCGGGCTTCATTTTCACGAATTTTCGATGCGTTCGTCATATTGAGGCAGAAGGATGCTCTCATTCTCATAATATACACTAGCTTGCTCTATTTCGGCATTTCAGCCATGTGGGCGACTACTGCGAACCATTTTGATAAGCTGTACGGCCTTAGTACCTTTTATTTAGGGCTCTCTTTTCTGTAAGCAGAACAAGTCACCTAAGAACTTATAACCAATCTAACTTGCCTCTTTTCTAGTCCTTATGGGATCGCCGGGGGCGTTGGCTCCGCGATTAGCGGGAAGTTGATTGATTTCAATTATCAGCGAATTTCCAGAAATCGAGAGCACCGAGCAGGAAAACGAAACGAAGACCAACAGGCGAATTTCCCTTTCGAAGTTGCCAGACTACAAGTTGCAATCCCGTTCATGCTTTTGGTTGGTATTCTTTTTGTTGCCTATGGTTGGATTGTACAGGAACAATTTCCACTCTTTGTTCCGCTTATCTTTCAGGCTCTCATAGGTCTGTGCGGTACACCTTTGATGGGAATCATATATGCACTCCTAATCGACCTTTTCCCCAAACAAGCTGCAGCGACTTCCGGGGCAGGTGATGTAGTAAGATGTTGGCTAGGTGCTGTATCTGCAGCAACGATCGATTATATGCTACCTGCTATCGGTTGGGGTTGGTGTTTCACCTCCATTGGTTTAATGACATGGGCTTCCTTGCCGTTCATTTGCCTTGTATATCGATACGGATTTCAATGGAGGCAAGAAAGACAGATTCTTATGCGAGCCAAAGGGAACAACAGTGATTGAAGATGTCTTTGAAGTGCAGCGCTTTGCTTCAAACATGTAGACGTGTTTAAACGTCAATCTACATGTATATATCGAAACAGATGGTATTAGGACCAATCTTGCGCCAAAGCGCTCACTTGGGCTCACTTTCATTACGCATAGGGGTTTAGCACTCAGACGCACTCATACAAAGGAAGACAGGCAAGTACTGTACCGTTACAATCAATGTTCAGCGCTGAAATGAGTGCTTGTTGTGAGTTATCCTTCAATGTTTCTTAGCATACAAAAGAGTCACGGCTAGGCGAACTACTGGAAAATGTAGACTCAACTATAGAGATAAGGAAACCCCCCAGAAGTTCTACATGAAAAGTTTAAATGTAGGACTTTGAAGAAAAATGAAGATAAATGGACGAACTGATCCCAGCAGAGCAACGGTAACACACTTGATTTTCAGGTATACATATATATCCGGAATTTATATAACTCAATATCCACTGGTTTGGCGATTATAGGTATAGTTAAACCGTCATTACATATTGCGCTCATACTAGTAATAATCGAAAAACTCATAATCCTAATGTTCCACTATACTATACATCTAATACTAGCATCGATAATTGATGTCTACAATAGTTTATATTGACAGAGGTGGAAATAATTCAAGTTGTTGACGTGAAGATCAGTATCTGCGTTCTGGTCGACTATCGTTTTACTACACCACTGCAGGGTCGCAGCCAATGCTAATCAATCCTTCCTGAAGGATAAAGTTAGACCAATCCATACAGAGATATGGTATACACGTACACAGTGGTTGTACCTGCAGCAAGCGAGTTGGGCTATGCAGCTAGACCCTGACCCAAACGTACTGGATAGTGGACTACCTACAATTTGAGTATGGATTTCGAGATTTAAAATTTTATAACCAACAATTGATCCCAACCAAAGCATCCTCTTCTTTCGAGACTATTCTCAATAAATTGAGAATAGACTTAGCGGCAGGGGCACCGTTGTTCTCCAATGAGTTACAGCACTGCAAGCTGCCAGTGCTGCATTGTGCTCCCAGTGGTTGGCCGGCAGCAAATTCAACCAAAGCGAAGACAGAAGCCAGCAACATTATGTGATGAAAGGAAGATGACCTCCTAGGGCTAAGTATGCATACTGCAATATTTAAGTATATGTTTTGATCACGCTGCTTCGTACTAAGCTATTTTACGGTAAAAAGGGGAAGACGTCTCGACAGCTGAAGTGAGGCATAAAATCCACTATCAAACGTCGATCACAATATCCTTTGCAGCGGGACGAATTCCGGTACGAAGATCTCCTAATTGGCATGCGGGATTAAATCACAAGGAAAATTCTACTACTAGATAGTTTGATAGGTGGAGGATGTTTCGGTCGTTTCATGGAGGTACTAGTGGAGAGTGAGATTATGATGGGACAGGATATCCCCTTTTACTACCTAAACACCCCCTCTATATGCTATCATTGTACCTATGCTTATGACCCTACTAACAATTGCCTAAGTTAGATTGAAACCCTGCCTTTGGATTAAGATTAGGATTTTAGTATTTCCTCAACCCTATATTAAGCTAACCCCAACTTCATCCAGCCACTTCATCTTGCTAGAATGGGTTTTAATATCCCAGTCTACTTAGGGCGTAATTGTCGGGATTCCTAGGTTTACCCCACCCTCTATATCCTGCGGGTTTCTATCGCTTGGTGGACGTGCTATATAGGGGTTAGCTATATTATCACTTAATGCTAACGCTACGCATTCTAGCTTATCCCACCCCTTTGCAACGTAATCTTCACACCAGAGTCGCTTATATCCTTTCCAACAGCCTTCCCCATAGATATCGTAGCAAGACTTGGGGATCTTCCCGCTGCGAAACAGCAAGTCGCTTTTGCTCTCGTCTTTCGTCCAAGCGACTAGCACTTTACCATCTTCGTCTTTATCGCCAAGTTGATGGTTTGTCGATCCTCAGAAAGCGGCTGTCCCTACCCACTTGCAGGTACCGAGCGTGTCACTCCAGGGGCAGCTGGTTGGCGTAGCGGGAAGGTTGGCTGCCATTGCCCATGGTTATGACGGCCGATGCCCAAATTTGAAAATGCATAGTAGCGCTTAGGGCTGGAAGTCTATCCAGGAGTAATCTCAAACGTAAGGTAAATTGTTGGTTTCTATGTCCCTAGGATACATAATCTAATCCCTCTCCGTAGGCTGCTTATATACCTAGTAGTTTCTGCCAAATAGATTATATACCCCCGAATGGCAAGATATGCCAAGCACCCTTACCAGTTCGTTCATAGACATATAATCATTGTATAATTTGATGGGAATATATCGACCGAGAGAAGGGCCGAGTTCCACGATATAGTAGTCCTACCAATACTTCAACATCCGGTAGATGAGATGGGAATAACAGCCCTGGTTTCCGGCTTCCGGAGTCGTGAGCCAATAATATCCTCCGTACTATATCTCAGCCAGAAAGAATCTAAGACGGATAATCTTAATCCCGGAAGTCTTGCTAAATTGGGGGGGAATCGGCACTCTGTCTCATATCAGCTCCCGACACAACCGCTCCTGGATCCAAAAACGTAATACTCCGACACAGGATCCAAAACAAAACCATGTTTTATAGTCTCTTGCATTGCCCCGCCGTCCATCACAACGCCTCTCCTTCCTTGCATCATAATGCCTCTAGTTGTTTCAATTTCTAGCTCATTCCATTTAGCACCTAGGAAAAAAAAAGGAAGGAGAGGTAAAATATGTTGCATTGGGGTCGCCCACTCTAGTACCAGCATCCTTGTTATCCTTGCCACTTAGACGAAAGGCTTTACTCCATTAGAAGGGTTTAGAGGCATTTAGAGGCGACTTGGGAACAATAGCAATGAATATTGCTCTTATAAAAAAACCATAGGATATCCACGATCAAATTTTCATTACCCTCCTCATTTAGCTAGACAGTTATATATAATTGGCTATAGAAATGGGAGATATGTTTCAGGGTAATATCCAGTCTCGTTTAACCATAGGAGGTTAGCGAGATGTCAATCAATATAGATAGAGAGCTGAGTAAAAACATAAGTTGCAAAATATGGCTAAAGATCTTGACTTGAATCGAGCTGGATTGTGAGACTGTTTCGGGGCTGGATGTGTATGGCTAATGATCCCTAAGATCTATGCCACAACTACAAGCTGACTAGAGACATGGATATACCTTTACCAAACCTCTATAGATGCTCTGAATCTCAGGGGTAACTCTCCTATAGGGATCCTCTTACTTACTGTAGGGGGATAAAAGGAGGCAATAGCCCGGACCCGGGCAGGCCTCTCAGGATCCATCCCGGCCCCGCGCCACCGGGTATGGTTCCGAATTATCAAGCCTTGGTGGTAAATAAATCGGGTCAGTCAATCTAAATGATGGAAGGGGCGAGTTGAGCTTTTGTTCACCTGACTTAGATATTTAATGCTTTTTATCTAAGTGTCTTGAGACGCGATCACTATCGGCCTTAAGGGTGAATCCGCAGTGGATGCATAAGATTGCTGGCTCGGGAGAGTTATAATGAAGGCTAAAAGCGTGCAGCTTCTTGTGCTTTGCTATAGGCTGAATCTGGATGGTTGACTCGGCCTTGTAGCTAACAAATTCAGTAATGCATTAGATGCCTCGACCCGTTCTCGAACTACGTCTAAAGACGAGGACGATCCATTTTTAGGTAGGATGCTCCTTTCGATAATTATCAAACTTATTAGCAAACTGGAAATATCAAGGCTGGCTGCTTGCTTCTTTGCAAGCTGAAAGGTATATTAATAAAGTCCACCCAATGTCTACCTTCTTATTAAGGGAAAGTCTAGTAGAAATCATCAAAGTCTACATGGCTAGCACGGACTATATAGTGGGAAGGGGGCCCGTTCCGACCAGAAGGGGAACAAACTGATATGAACCGGGAACTGGGACCGTTACGAGACACTATTGCATGCTAGGTTATTTTAGAAGGTGAATGGTCAAAAAGTCGTAACGGGGCATGTTCCCGTCAAGGCTAATTGAGCAGAGGCCGCGCATAAGGGATGTAAGCATGGAGACAGATTTCGCTACTATCCACTCTCGGCAAGGTACTTGAACCCGTTGTTGCTGAGAGGCTATCGCATGCTGCAGAGACGTACGGCCTACTGCCAGCAAACCATTTTAGAGTTCGAAAGCAGAGGTCGGCGGAGCAGGCACTCATGCTACTGCAGGAGCAGATCTACTATGCTTGGAACGGGGGGATTCACGCGCGTGAACTTCTAAGTTTGCACAAGTATTGTCCTCGTATATGGCACCGTGATATGCAATACGTTCCTTTTAACGCTTTATATTGACGGTAGCTGGATTTCCACCACACGAGAGTATCGCCTTGGACGCTCTAATCCGCCGGCCCGTCAGAATGCATATGCGAACATGACGCGCAATTTTATTAGACAAATTGAATACCGGATGCGCCTTTATTGTATGAGACTCCCGAGGACAATGCAAGGCAGGGCTAGGTCAACGAGGGTGCCAGCCGCCCAAGTCATCAGAAGTGTTTTCACATGTGCTGAAGGCAAAGAGGTCTTACATGTGAAGGAGAACGCTGACAGCACGCAACTTTGCCCGTACAGTGTGACATAAGCAGACCTTGAACGCCGATAAGAGCTGCGACAGAGAGCTGGGAGCATTAGTCGAAAAGGGTCAGGCCGTCTAAGACGCCGCCAACCACCCCGGGACTCTTTGATACATCGCCATGACCGGCGGCATGATCGGTCTCTTTGTTGCAGCAGTTGAGCTCGAGGTTGTTGCCGCAGGCGTCGTTGGCTTCACTGACAGATATTTGTTCTTGCGGAGGCCAGCGCCTTATCGCAGGACTGGCGGTCGCAACTGCGATGAGTGTTAGAACGGCAAGGCTGAAGCGCATGTTACCAAATTTGCTAAATATATGACTGAATGATTTCGACCTGGGAAACGCCATGTGTAGCGTGGGACAGGCAAACGCCTTAAATGGAGCTGCTTCCACAGGGAGGAATTTTGGAGGGGGAAGGAAAAAAAAAACAGAAAAGCAAAACAATTGCTCCAAAGATCTATCAATCTAGAGCCTCACGCAACTGGGTAGCTATCAATCCTGCTGCTGTGTTCTTGCCTAGGTACTCCTTATAATATCCTGCTAATCACTTGCTAATCGTGGTTTCCTTCCATTGAATGGGTCATAGCGGAACCGAATTTATTCTAAGAGAAACGATATTCCATGATCATTGCTCTTGCCCATTGAACTAGACATCGAGCTTTCCTTTTCTAAAGCTGTGTATCTCTGATCCCTGATCCTTGCCCAATGCCCATCATAATACCCACTTGTTTCTCAATCATACGAGAACGCGTCGCTACTCTGCAATTATGTGTAGTCAGAATGCGAGAGCCGAAACACGATCGGCCCATTCGATGGCCCAGGACTTTTATTCCGCCCGTGATTTGATGGCCAAGATGCAGCAGAGGCCGACTCGGGCAGACTGTGGTGTCCAGCGTGCCTGCCCGGTCGGAGTCCCAGATTGCGCTCGTCGCTTTCTGTCTCGGCCTGATCAGCTCTTGAGCCCTGAATGAGGTTCGACTCACAATTTTGGTCCCTTGAGGCAGCCACGCTGCGTGGCATGTTCCAAAGTTTTCTCCCTGGTTATCATTCCGGCCCTAGTACTCCATACCAAAATCAATTCTACGTAGAATTAAATGTTTTCGTGTCAAATAACGCGGGGTGGATTGCATTTTCACAGGGGGGTATAATGACAAGACGCGTATTTAGTGAGAAGACGCGAACACGCGTCATATACGGGGTCCAAAATTGTAAAAACTGCCTTGAACAGTTTATAGAGATCCTTCCTCTTGACTAAGATTGAGATATGAGGGAGCGTATACCCAATCGCAGCATACCAAATCTCTTACTATTGAAGACGATGGGCCCTAGAGAAGCTCATCCAGAGCTACAGGTTCAAGCGGAGGATGAGCCCGATACTGCGGCCTTTGATGAATTCCTAGAGCTGCTCTATGAGGTTTGCCTTACACTACGAACGGAGACCTTCATTGCTGGGCAGCCCGGCTCTACGCTATTACTTTGCTTCAGCGGCATTCTTGGTTTTTCCAGAGATTGTCCGCACTTTTTGCTCGCACAATAGTACTGCCCACAACTGTCTAGGCTCATTTATATACAGGCTTCCAGAATGCGCATTGCCATTGCGGCCATATCACATCATTGGTATCCCCCAACGGCCACACACAGTAACTCGAAAGACTAAACGAAATTCAAGTAGAGCATATGGTTCTAGGTTTGCAATCTCCACTTGCCGAGCTAGTTGGTATTTAACTTTAGCCGCACTATAGCTCACAGTAATCCATTATCTATCCGTTTCTATTGGAATAATAGGGAGACAGTCTCAAATGGGGACTTAAAATTGACCATGGCCGAGTTTTGTAAGCTTCTAGAGTACTTCACTTCTTAGGCAGAAGAATCATGCAATAGTCTTATGTATAGTCTCGAACCCGAGATTGACTTAGCATCAATCAAGGATAATTTAGCAAATTCGCAGAGCGGATATTGCTTTATCAAGCATCCCGCAAACGGTCTTGAGTCGGCATATAAGGAATTATTAATCTAAGCATATTCCTCTAGCAGGGGCGCCCTTGCTAGAGATAGTCACTAGAGGTTGCCTATTGTTATATAATACCTTAAAGAAGTGACCGAATTGAAAGAGATGCTTGCTAGCGGTCTCTATATAGAAAGTAGTTTGTGTCCGCGAGTGAATGGGGTTTTTGCTCTTGAATGTGAGAACAGATCATTCAACAGTTATGGGATTTATATCTGGGGCGGTTCCGTGGTATATATAACGCGACACCATAAAGCGAAACGACCAACAAACCGCGGATTCTACGTGGTTCGCTTCCTGGCCGCCAGATTAAGTCGGGATATGTACTTGTACCTTGCTTATATCCGGAGATTGGCCAATCTATTATATTAAGAATAGATTGAACACTCTTGAGACTGCTAAGAAGGACTCAGAGGAACGAAACGAACGGCTTCTCTCCCGAGTGAATGGGAAGGCTTGCCCTACTTCTCGTCTTACCGACATTCTAGTTAATATCACTTCAAAGGGTCTAGAATTAAGCAATGAATATCCGCTTATATCGCCAACTCGCCATCGCTATTACAGAGAGGCACGTTCATGAGGTACACACCCCATTCAATAGATACGATGATCTGAGCAGCGACATAGATATGAATGTTGTGTTTGCGCGCTTGCGAGTGGGCTTCAACTCGTTAGCATGATTTCCTGCACCAACCAAGCAATAGTTGGTCTCTATCACGTAGCCAGGCATCGAAACATCGACGAAGGAACAAAAACGAGTTATCGCGATGGCTTTTTAGGATGCTCTGGCTCTCATGGATGAATTTCGTTCACCCAAACGACGCAAAGTGTCCAGAACAACCGGTACATTGATGGATCGAGATCAGGAAGCTATTCTGGAGCCAGGATCGGAACGCGAGAGTGATTAAGTCCTGCGTTTCGCTAGTGACAGTTCTACAGACGTGGACTCTCAATTTCTCCAGGAAGGAAGCAGATTGTGGATGAATAGAGTTCTCTGTATGCTTCCGGAGCATCAAATCCTTATGTCTTCTTTGCAAGGCTGCCGTCCGGCCAGATTGGGGCATAATAAACCATCCGGAAAATATACCTATTCAAAGGCGGCGGCATCAAATAAGTTATATCTTCCTGCGCTGGAAAGTCGTTCCAGGACCCGCACAGAGACGTTGCCAAAGAATGGGATGGGAGCAAATCTATTTGTAAGCTTCCAAAATTAGGGGCCCATAGCTGCAAACAATGCGACTATCTAACTATATATCTCACAAAGATACTAAGTCACTGTAGCAAACTTCAACATCGAGCTTAAGGGGCCGACGAGCCGGGTTGGGTGGATGTCGATGTTTAAACATTCTCGGGAGGACGGCATGCAGGGCCTCTTACTATATTCCAGCAAATTTAATCAAAGTTATATTAAGAAAATATCTAGCTCTTATTAGTAATGGGGATCTCATTCTATGCTTTAGAAGAGCTTCGATAATTCCCATTAAATGACAAACTATAACTTTAATCTCGCGGAGAAGCCAACACACTATACCACGTGGTGATGCGTTTTACGATCAATCACTAGCACTTCTTCAGCACTGGGAAGTGATATATCGATCCAAAAGTGCAACGCTTACTCAACGTCCCGAGGTGGGATAGCATTCACGGTCAGAGTACGACCAACCTGAGCCCCCCGATGCACCCTCGCACATATCGACATTGCCGGAATAGAGCCAGCATCCGTCAGAACCAGCCGCATATGACTTGCAGGCAGGCTCCGCTCGGCAGATGGGGGCACAGGTCCGGGCGGTAACCGCACTAGTATTGCGCTTGATGAACTTGTTGTTCCCAGAGCACGGGCTTGCGCCGCCAGGTCGACCGCAGGAATCCTCTGACTTGGTGGGATAGCAATCACGGTCGGAGTACGACCAACGCGAGCTTCCTAATGCACCCTCACACATATCAACATTACCAGAATAGAGCCAGCATCCCTCCAAGCCAGCCGCATATGATTTGCAGGCAGGCTCCGCTCGGCAGATGGGAGCACAGGTTTCGGGTGTCTTTGCGCTAATATCGAGCTTGATGAACTTGTTGTTCCCAGAGCACGGGCTTGCGCCGCCAGGTCGACCGCAGGAATCCTCCGACTTGGTGGGATAGCAATCACGGTCGGAGTACGACCAACGCGAGCTTCCTGATGCACCCTCGCACATATCGACATTGCCAGAATAGAGCTAGCATCCGTTAGAACTAGCCGCATATGACTTGCAGGCAGGCTCCGCTTGGTAGATGGGAGCACAGGTCCGGGTGGTAGTCGCACTAGTATCGCGCTTGATGAACTTGTTGTTCCTAGAGCATGGGCTTGCACCACCAAGAATCCCACATCTGTCACCTTGAATGAGAGTGGGATCGGATCGTACGCCCCCGAGAAAGGCTTGGCTATGAGCTAAAGCGCCAAGGCCGAAGCTTAGGATAAGGGACACAGGCTTCATTGTTTTGCCACCGCAGGAAAGATGTGAAGAACTGTTCGACACCGCCAGTGGAGTGAAATTGGCTTGAAATCGGATGACAGAAATAACCGACCACGTGATGCTGCTTAGTGACCAGCGATAGCTATCAAGCTCAGAGAGCATGGAATTGGCCTTATATACTTATTTGTTGAAGCCAGGTTCCGTAATAATGATAAAAGTTTCTGAGGTGGTGCATCTCCCTGTTGTAAACTGCATCGTATGTGATGTCTGAGCGCCGGAAATCACATCCCCACCTCAGCTGCTTTTGAGGATGGATCAGCAGGCAACTTGCAAATTGGAGTAAGAAAAGCAATAGGGGCCATCAATAGTTATGAGATACTGTTTCACATTAGCTTTGCGATAAACATATTTGTACAAGATAGAGAAATAACCACCACGTATTCAGCCCTAGAAGCATTTGCCTGCCATGCAGGCAAGACACCTTTGTGGCTCCTTCGGCCGATTACGGGCTCAAGGTGAGGAGTTTTCTTGTTAGGGCGCTGATCTACGTGTTCATTGCCAACAGCTCATCTTCCGATATATCTGGCCGTATTGTAAAGGAAACTGAACACGTTTTTCATGATTGGATGCGAGATTCTCATCATTCCGGATCCATTACTCAACTAGAATCAATCTAGATGATATCAATGCGATATTGAATGATGTCTTGACCGTATCATAGAGGGATCCAACTGTATCCATGACATCAAGTCGCTAGAGCGCCCATTCGCCGAGGGGGAGAGGGAAGGGGGGCGGGGGGCTTGTGCGGTCAACAAGACAGGCGACAAGGCGAGCTGAACTCGCTCTACGGAGCCCGGTGCAGCCTTGCTTCCGGGCCGATTGGTTCGTCATGGTATCTCACATTAGCTCTGCTGGCTGTGAGTAGCATGCGGTATAGCCCAAATCGGACGGGGCGACCCTCCCGTAACCAAGGGGATCATTCTATGCCCCATGATGTGTCTTGGTGTTGAGGCCGTCGGGCTCGCGTAAATTACCATTTCGAATTTTGCGGTCATGCCACTAGCCTATTTAGTATTAGTTTATCAGAAAGTTAACTAATCAGAATTTAGCGGTCATAGTAATTGCCTCTTTGAATTTCGCAGTCACAATAATTGCCTATTCGGGATTCCACAGTCATAGCAGGGGCTACGCTCATTTCAATTCGCGAAGCTCTTGCTTTAACTAACAATCACTGGGCTGCAAAGCGCTAACGATACGTCAAATGCCTAAAATGCGCGGTTGCCCCCGCAAGTATGCTCCCCGAGAGGAAAAAGCAAAGCAAGATGTCGCCGCAAGGCGCAGACGTAGACAGCTCCTAAAGACTAGATCGCACAGAGGAAACCGATTCAAAGCCTACAAGCCTCAGACAACGGAAGCCGCAGCAATTTCGATTCCTGGAGGAACTTACCCGCAATCTGCAAACTTGCTCGACGTTCTTGCAGGTGTTGCTAGCTTGGCACCGCGGATCGACATGTCGTCACACCGGGCGTCCTCGCAATCCACAAGCGGGAATGCTACGGTTGCGAATGGGATCTCCGTCCGAACTGAAAGGTTTGGGTCAGCGCGATTGTCCAACAGGTTTTGTGGAGCCATAGCCAATAAAATCAAGAATAAAACGAACAGCTCCCTGTCAAACCCCACAGAGGCTGGTGGTTAAAGCCAGAAGAACAATGACTTTTAATGCGGGTCTGTACTATTTCGCTTTCGATTTTTTCTAAGCGTTTTGTCGGCTTCAATCTGACAATTATTCCAAACTCTAATAACTCATGCCACCAGGCAGTGAAAAATATGAGACTAGGCTCATTTGGCTACATCTATTTTCCTCTGTATCTGATATTATTTTTGTCTTTTTCTTAAAACTTTTGTTCTTTGAACACCCCGTCATCCTTGGCCCCAATATTGCCATATGAATTACTAAGTAAAAACCTAAGTTGCAATTCCCTTCTAGAATCGTGATCGGAAAATCTTTAATCCCTGATTGGTACTCCAGGGGGAGCTTCTTCCCGATTCCTCACTATGACCCGACGCGAACGCACCAGCGCTCGTCATGATAATTTAGGGAGAATGATTGAGAGCCCCAATACCAATCCCACTCATCTCCAAGATGAAATCATTGAGGAGCGGCTCCGCGATGCACGCGACCAATTCATCCAGTCTATCCGCACAGACGACATTCGCCGACTCGCAGCCTCGTACCACCACAGCAAATCCAACGGCGAATTCTTCCGGGAACCCATCCGTGGGAGCTACAATATCTGTTACTTTATTTGCTTTCCTCCATCTTCGTCTTCGGTCTCTTCATCTCCAAGAACATGGGACAAGTGGGTTGTGCGGGTCCCGTTGACCCCTTACCTACCGTTTGGCGCCGACAAGAAGCTAGAAGGCGAAATCGCCGCTATGATGTGAGCCAAATTGGAAAAAAAACCTCGAGGAATTAATTTATGAAAGGATGATACTGACAGTTGAATGCCTCTTAGGCTAGTTTCTGAAAAGACGTCGATACCTATACCGAACGTAATTGCATATGCCATCGACGACAAGTCTAAACCTTTCCCAACCTTTATGATCCTCGAGTTCATCGAGGGCGAGAAGCTCTCGCATAAGATATATCAAGAATTCACGACAGAACGACGAGTGCAGTTCTACATCTCACTAGCCGATATCTTCATCCAGCTTAGGAGGTTGGAATTGGACGCCATCGGCCGCCTGATGCGCCGAGAAGACGGTAACTTTGCCGTCGGCAACCCGATCGCGACGATGGACCTAAATGCACAGGCACTGGAGGGCTTGCGACCGTCGCAAGTCCTCGCCCGATATAGCGGAGGGGGCCCGTTACAATCTGCTAGCAAGTACATTGACATGCTCCACGATCTTGCGGACAATGCCTTCGCCAAGAGTCGAAGCAGCGTCCTCGAAGGTGATAGGATAGGCGAAGAATATCTCTACCACCTACACAGCTTTCGTGAGCATGTAAAGGATTGGCGAGCTGAAAATGATGATGATGGCCCTTTCGTGCTAGTTCATGGAGATTTCCAGCCATTCAATCTTCTCATCAACGACCAAGGGAGCATTGTTAGCGTCCTAGACTGGGAATGGAGTCGCGTCGTCCCACGTCAATTCTTTAAGCCCCCACTATGGCTAAAATACGCCGATCTAACGCTACTCACCCAGCCCCTATTCTACAGTTACTTTCTCAAGACGCTGCAAGACTTCCTTGGTGTCGTCCGGCAGAGGGAGCTTGAGGCATATGGCAACACGATGCTCGCAGACGAGTGGAATAGCGCGCAGGAGAGGCAGGGTTTCCTCGTCGCTAACGCGTTGGAGAGCTGGACACATGTGGACTGGCTTATGCACAACCAGGGCAACTTGGATAGTCTAGAGGAGCGCGTTCGGGAGTTTATGGGGAGGGATCCCTGTCGAGCGGAGTTGATTGCGAGAAAGGTCCGCGAAGGCGAGGCATATAGGGCCGATGTCCAGCATGCCCGAGCGAGATGCGCACACACTACTACTTGGTTTCCGGCTGGCCTTTCCAAGCTCTCTTCTCGGGTCTTCCAATTAGTGGCGCCGTGGATGAGAAGACTCGGCGTAACTGGGTTCCGAGTACCGGGACTGGTCATCCTATTCATCTGCGGAGGGGGTTTCATTCTTAGCCCTTCAAAGCCCTGGCGCTGGTTTCATACAGCTTGCTCTAAATTCTACCGGTAGACTAATAAACAAACTCTGAATGTTAAACGGATCAAGTCAAGTCGTGTTCATCACTTCCCACTGCTCCCGTTCCTCCCGTGCTTTACGATAAAGTTCCTCTAATCTTTGGACGGCTAACTTCTGTCCTTCTAATTCGGCCTCGAGGTTGCCCATCACTGGGTCTTTTCCTCGTCTCCTCCTCGCGGCGTCCGTCGACGAGGACATTTGGTCACGGGCCGCCTGGTCCATTCGAGCCATGATCTCTTCCATCTTGCGGCGCTGGTCCTGGAGCCTCCGCATAAGGTCTTGCTCTAGTTGGATCTTAGCGTCGAGGTCGTGTTTGCGCTGCTCACTGATGCTTGGCATGGTGAGGCTTTGTTGGAAGAATTTTATGATCGTTGGTAGCAGTTGGTGATGACAACATAATATTAGATAGGTGAATGTACTTAAAACCGGAGTAGGCCTTTCTGTAATGATAGGAGAGTGAACTCCAAAATTTAGTAGAACACATTAGGCACCAACGTGTTTGGGCGGGTCTAGTGACGCATGACCCCGTTGTCAAACAACACAGGTGTTGGATACCAAGCCCTATATGGTAGTGGCTCATGTGTTCAAGGTGGGAGATGCCAGGCGCGTAACTCAGACCATGACGGCCTGAGTTATCAGCCTTGTGATTTAGATGATTATCACACGGTGAAATAGGGATATTCTTAAGGGGCCTACATCAGGCTATTCAATTCAACGAAGCTTATTAATCTGTTCACTCTGATGATCCTAACCTCAAGGCAGGGCGTTTTACCCCGCTTTCTTAGTCTGACATGAGTAAAAGTCACGTGAGAAGTTGGGTTCAACTGTTGACCAGCTGTAGGGTAGCAACGACGTCGTGTTGAACGCGATAAGTCACGTAGGGCACCCGCGAGGCCCGTTGCCTACCCAACTTGACTGGAATGAATAAGGGACCTTGGGAATAATAACACTGTAACTAGCTGTGCGCGTACTTTGCTTTACTGATCAATTCAATCAACGCATCTCTTTGAGTCGGGACCTGTAGCACCTCCGCTAACACGTCGTCCTGTTTCGGCCGACACTCTTTTATTCTGTGGCTCAGGCTCCGACCTGTCGAAAAGGCCCCTCATACATGCACCGCCGGCAGTGCAAATAAGATCCGTTATATAAGAGGCATATGTGGCCTTATTGACAAGGAATAACATACGGCAAATTGGCCCACCAATTTTAACGATCAACAGCTTCTACAATATCAATTCAACTTGCCGCGCCTTTCTTCTGCTATAATGAACCCAATTGAGGCTCCCCGTCGCTTCCCCGACGATGCCCTTCCTCCTGAAGGCCAATTCAACTCACGGGAGGAACTACGTACGGCAATCAATGCTTGGGCGGCGCCACGAGGTTATGCCTTCGTAATCGGAAGATCTAGGAAGACTGCCAATGGAAGAAGTGTAGTTATCTTCAACTGTGACCGTGGAGCAGGGCGTACTCCTCTCCCTAAAGCCCAAAAGGAACAGCAGCAGGCTACTACAACACGCCGTACGGGATGCCGCTTCTCTGTTATAGCAAAGGAAAGCCTATGTCAGACTACATAGAGTCTGAGGCATCGTCCTGAGGCTGGTTTTGATCAACATAATCACGAACCAAGCTTCGGTCAAGTGGCACATCCAACGCTTTGTCAGCTATCATCCCGAGATGAATCAATAGTCCAACGACTCACCAACGCCGGCGTTGCACCAAAGGAGATTAGATCCTACCTACGTATTAACTTAGATGCACTTGCTACATAGCAAGATATCTATAATTGCATTGTACGGGGCAAATGGGACCTTGCTAAAGGTCAAAGCCATATACATGCTCTTGCTGATCAGCTTGAGAGCGATGGCTTCTGGAGTCAAATTCGCCTTGATGAGAGTGGCAGAGTTGTAGCAGTACTATTTGCACATCCAAAGTCACTAGGATACCTTCAATTATATCCTAAAGTGCTTATATTGGACTATATATATAAGACTAACAAGTATAAGATGCCTCTTCTCGATATAGTTGGTATTGATGCCTGTTAACGAACCTTCTGTATTGCATTTGCATTCCTTAGCGGTGAGGAAGAGAATGACTTCATCTGGGCTCTTGAACGGTTACGGTATATGTATGAGCTTTATAAAATATCCCTTCCATCTGTAATACTTACAGATCGCTGTCTTGCTTGTATAAATGCTATTTCCTCTTCCTCTTGTTTCCCTAATTTAACTTTAATGTTATGCTTATGGCATATCAATAAAGCAGTTCTGAGCTATTGTATGCCAGCATTTACTCGGGATAATAATAATCCTCAAGGGCATGAAGAGTGGAATGAGTTCTATGGCTTTTGGCATGAGATTATAGCCTCAACGACTGAGGATATCTACAATGAGAGACTTGAGAAGTTCAAGAAGCGCTATATCCCTAACTATATCAATGAGGTAGGCTATATCATAGAGACCTGGCTGGATCTCTATAAACAGAGGTTTGTTAAGGCGTGGGTTAACCAATACCTTCACTTTGAGCAATATGTTACATCACGTTGCGAGGGCATTTACAAGCTTGTTAAATCCCACCTGAAGAAGTCAGATGTTGACCTCTTTGAGGCCTGGAGGGCTATTAAGCTTGTTCTATCAAACCAGATTGCTGAGCTCGAGGCCTGCCAAGCCCAGCAGCATACCAGCACGCCTCTTATATTATCTGGGGCATTGTACGGTCAGATCCGTGGGTGGACCTCACATGAAGCCCTACGGAAGGTTGATGCTCAACGGGAACGACTATTAAAGGAGTATCCTGCGTGTACGGGGGTATTCACCAGGACTCTTGGCCTACCTTATGCCCATACCCTTCAGCTTTTGCTGGTGCAAAATCAGCCCCTTCAACTACACCATTTCCATCCACATTGGCATCTCCAACGCTCAGGAACCCCCCGACTTCTCATTCAGCCTCGCAAGCAATTTGATCGCCTGGCGGCAAATTCAACGCTGCCACCAACGAGCACTCAGCGTGAGCCCTCTGCATTTGAGTATGTAGAGAAAGCATCACGGCCAAAGGCACTACCGAAGTGTTCGAGATGTCACGAGCTTGGCCATAATATGAGGTCCAAAGCATGCCCCTTACGCTATAAGCATCTATTGCCAGCCCCTGCCGAGACCTCTACGACGATACAGACAACAACAACACATACATCTGCTCGCTCTATGACCCGCTCATTATCCCCGGGATCCCCATCAGGGGCTTCTATTATATCTGAGACTATTACAACAACACACACAACAACTCGGGTATTATCTCCCTCGGCGGTTAGATCAGCAACAATCCCTAGGGTTGCTGCCATGGCAGCGCCCGCATTACGAGCTGATGACCCCGTGCTATATTTCAACGATACAAAGAAGCACGAGAGGCCTGGTATGCAACGTTACCTCTGGGCGCCGTAAAGACCAACCAGCTATACCGAAAGACCATGAGGCTGCCTTCACGTTATAGCAGAAAGGACTATGACTGGTGCCTTGACTATAAGCAAATGGGGAAGCATTGCAGAGGTGAAAAGGGCATTAGGCCATGGACTAAGGAGGAGATGACGAGTTATCTTGATTGGGATAAGTCTGAGAACGAGCGGGCTGAATGGAATGTAGGGATAGAGATTGCAGAGCAGCACTTCTCAGGGCGGCGAGGCATGCAAGAAATATGGGATGCTGCCGAGAGAGATCTTGAAGTACAGGAGAGATGGTATGGAAATGGGAACCCCACCCCCCCCCCCCCCCCACTAATATATGTAGGAGCAATGGGATATGCAATTCACATATATCGTTATAATAATAAAGAAAAGGCCAATCTCTGAGTATAATTGCGCTGACCCAATTGTTCAATTGAACAAAGCTATGGCCGAGTTCATACATAGTGTTCAGCGGGCTTGGTAATCGCTCATATGATACCAGATATCTCTCCCTCACACATGTTCCTCTTACATAACAGATCTTATTTGCACCGCCAGCGGTGCACGTATGACTTTCCATTCCAAACCACGATAACTTGTTCCACAGGATAGAGAAAAAATGGGACTAAGCTTATTTGCTCACGTTTTTCTCGCTCTATCATATTCGTCATTTTTGTTCTGTTTTGAACAACTTTTGTCCTCCTAACTCACGCGTGAACCCTAACCCCCAGATTCCCATATGAGTATGGTATTGTAAGGCATTTGATATTATCCCCTATTTCTTGCCTTCACACACAAGCCATATTTTGCAACCTCTAGATGTTGGAGTCTATCAGCATCTTAAAGCAGAGCAACGGCAGGCTTTGAATGAGTTTACAATGGCCGGAGGTATACAAATCACACGATATGACTTTTTGAACCAGTGGGGCCGGCTATATAAAGCTGCCTTTAGAGCCTGCTATATATATGTTGGCTTTGAGAAGTAAGGGCTGTGGCCTGTGTGCCCAGAAGTTGTGCTAGAGCCACTACGCCGCAGTGCTAAGGACCTAGAAGAATCCTTGTTTCCACAGCTGCTATCACAGCGAGCTGTAACGCCTCGGAAAGCAAAAAGAGAGCTTGGTACGATACGGAAAGGGAAAACACTTGATATTTTGAGCAGTCCAACAAGAGAGGTTATCACACATGCTGAAGCATGCCTCGATCTTGCCATTGTCACAAGATCAGCTCATAAGAAGGCCATTTTATTACAGCAAGAGCGGCTAGCTCAAGAGGCACGGCGCACAAAAACACGGCGCCGTATTGGTGTTGGCGATGGGGCTTTTATTGCTAAAGAATTGCGTGAGAAGGTTGAAGAAAGAGGTCATAAGGAGTGGATTAAAGAGGCTCAGAAGCAAAACAGGGAGCAGGAAGCCTTTTTTCGAGACTTATGAAGAGAGGAAGAAAATGCAGCTAGGGCTCTTGCCGGCACAGGACCTAGACCTCGTGGTCGGGCTGCTGCAAAGGCAAAAGCAGCCAAAGCAGCTCAGGAAGCAATTCAACTATAGGAAATGCGGGAAAATGCTGTCACAGAGGAATAAAGAGCAAATTCAACGATTACGGCAAATTTGACTTAATGCTAAAGACAATGAAGAACGCAGCTTCTTAGCCAGGACCCAAAATCTCACCTTCCTTGATGATATCCCTGAATTCGTTGAGTGGAGGGATTCGCGGCGCCGGGAAATTGTTGTTGCTATATCAGCTGACGAGGCTGACGAGGCTGACAACGGGCTGGGTGATTTTATCTCGGTAACTTCATCTATTCCGCTTCCTTCATTGCCGGGTGAAGGAAGTGATATAAATAGTAGTGTTGAGATCACTGTGAACACACAGATCGGAGCTTCTGTTCGAGTTGCTTTTAACATAATGAATGATATATCTGAGGGAGATATAGCTAATGAAGATGAAGAGGAAATATAGACTGTAAATTACGGATAATTTGGCTACAATCGGGCACCTAATAGCTATTTAGATGAGGAAGGTGGTGATGCGTCTATTCGTACTGGAGGCGTACAAATTGGTGGGCCAAAGTCGCGGCGCCGTTCCTAGGGGTCAATAACACTTACCCACAACTTTACAATTAGTCGATTAAAATGTATGATAGTGATATTCCTGATAATTCAATTCCTAGGCTATCTCATGCTATTTTTATTTTTATTTTAAAGCTTCATTTCATTGAGCTGTGGCATGCGCAAGTTGGAAAAGGTAGTTACGGTTTCTACGCAGTTACGGGTTTTGTTACCACCTTTCCGGCGGAAAGTGGGGGCCTTTAAAAATTCAACCCACCGGGTAGGGTATTTTGCAAATGCCGTCCCCCCCTTGCGCCATTTAACTCGATTTTAGGTAGAAATCCTCCCAGTGCTCACCGTAGAGATTACCTGGTAAGTCCCTATACCCACATTTCGTCAGCCCGCCCATTTCGTCATAGCCAAAATCAACAACGTAAATTTAATGCAT
>CAKNEU010000302.1:0-24674 GCA_930272665.1 Mariannaea elegans | reverse complement strand
TCTCGAGCCCTTGCGGGCTCGTTGTCTCAGACTATCTAGGTTGCCTTACCTAGATCCCGGGCAATCCCGTACAACACTGCTCCAGCCTCCTCACAGAAGAATCCCTGATATTCACATGCCCAGGTAGCTGTTTCCTTTGTTCTATGGCCCCCGGAGGTCTCCGGGACCTCGGTTATTATAACAGCTATCCAGATAGATAAATGGGTGACCGTTTAGGTTCATAGATAGGAAAACCAAGCATTACTCTCATTTATTTCTCAATCATCGATTTGTTGGCTTAGTCTCTCGCATTTGCACAATACTAATAGTCTCTTAGGGTTTAAATTGCATTAGCAGCTTTTAGCCCATTTAGTTCCTAAAACTCCAATCTATAATAATCCGAGATAATACCCTTATATATACATCAGCTCTAGTTCAAATTCGGCTGCATAACTAGACTGAGGAATACAAATATTACCCTTGCCAATTTTCCCCCTTACAGGTCTGATCTTAACCCTATAGAAAATATCTAGCCACTAGTTAAAAATCAACTAATAAAGGTATATCCTAAATTAAATTAACTGCCTCAAACGGATAGGACCGAACAGCTACTTTAAAAAGCTGCTATAGGAACTTGGGAGTTTGGAGATAGGGTCTTGAATAACCTGCGGAAATGGATGCCTAAGACGTCGAAGGCCGTAAGAGATACATGCAGCTGCTATAGAAAATACTAGTCTATACCAAGCCCTGCAATTTGCAATAATAATAATGCTTTTATTAAATTAATTGGTCTTTATTTAGTTGAAAAATGTGACTTCCAAGTTCGTGTGTTGGGGGGCGGGTGTGGTCCTGGATCAAGAACTGTTCGGAACTTATTTGGATCTACTGTGCAAGAAAGACTAACACTCCACTGAACTGCCGGCAAGATTCCTCCTAACGGTTGTGGTAGTGACTTTACGCAGAAATGGTTTGTGGTACTGAGTTTCGGCGTTACCGAGCTTCAGTATCAGAATATATCCATTCGAAAGCCTGTGTCATCGTGGAGGAAGAATCCGCTTCCAAACACGTCACCCAGCGACTCGGGGCCTTGGCTCCACCAAACACCATCTTCTCTTGATGTCCAGTTAGATTGCGGCACAATATCCCCACGCGGCGCCCCCATAGATGCCTCCCAGATCGTCAGTTGTCGTTCGCTAGGGCTGGTAAGTCCTATAGTCTGAGCAAGGGGTGCGTGATCTGACGTCTGGGTGAGGTTTGACGCCGGAGAGGTATCGTACACCTCAGAAGCCATTACAGAAGCATTGGAATTCTGCTGCTCCAGCTGCTCATCCTGTTTTTGAGCATCATCATTGGCGACATACGAGTGGAGAGGACTGGACAGTTCTGGCGATGGATCAGACTCTGATGGGACTATACGGCGAGTGAGCTGGCCATGCTGTTCATCTTTTTCTTGTGTGCGATTGATCCCCTGTGACGATATGAGAGCTTGAGCTTGAGCAAATTGCCGTTTCATGTCGTCGTACTGTTGACTGTGAGCCGTGGTTGCGATAGATGGCATGGAAAATGGGGACTTAGACATACAAGTGGCCGTAACGTCATCCAATGCTTGCTCAATTCGCCCGTGAGATGCAGATGCACATTTGCGTCTTGCAGACGCTGATGAGTCAAGACACCGAGGGCGAGGAGCCTCCGCAGCTGGATTGCGGCACACACATAGGCTCCATACCCTACTACAGCCCACAATTTCGAGGTGGCTGCTTTGCATGCTATGAACTGCTCTGTTATGGTCGTCATGGAAACAGAATGCTCCCATGCCTGCTCGGCGGCAAGTCGAATCATGGCCCGCGAGAAGGCGGAGCTCTGTGGGCTGCAGGATAGGACGGGTACCATGGATGAATGCAAATATACGACGCAGAGATGGTATAGGTAGGTCAAGGAGAAAAAGCGACCTTGATCTGCTGAGCTGAACCTTGAGGACTCGTGGTTAACTTGATACTGCGTAATCTCCACTATTTGATCCGGCAGTTCCTCGAGTCGCCTGCTCAGAGAGCAAAATTTTGAAGCCTGCTCGGTTGGACTGCTGCAAGTTGCATGGACGGTGTGGACAAATTCTTGAACCTCCCACCTGTAATTTTTGTCAGAGGGAACCCAGAGGTTTAAGATGAAACAACGCACCAAAGCCCTTGGATGATAATCAAGGCGGCATTGAATCCTATAGAGGAATTCTGTGGGGTAGATTCGAGGTCTTGGATTTGGCCATGTTTGCCAAGGCACCGCGTCGGTATCGTCGGAGATCCGTCCGCACTGTTATTAGGCAAAGGGCAGCTCATCACATCAGCCCAACAGTCTACCTGGAATCTGGCGTTCTCCTGACTGGCACACTTGGTGAGCCAGCATGCCCAAAAGCATCTCACACCCCTATCCATTTCAGCGGACCAATCCGTGACAAAGGGCTTCTCGCGTATCTGGTGCAGGTGCAATAACCGGCATGCGCGGTAGGCGATTGCTGTAGAAGGCGTCAGAATCATTGACGGACTATGGTATTTAAGGGCCATAAATATGTACGTACATGTATGCATATTGGTTCTGGTGGTCTCAGCTTTGGCAAACCAGTACAAGGCTAGAATCTGACACGTTTGGATAAGTTCCAGAGAGGGTTTGTCGGCATTCATGAGTGCCTGTTGACCAGCCTGCTCTGACCAGCGGCTGCCTATCGTCGCCCAGTCTGCCTGTGACACTTCTCCGATGTCAATCTTCCCTGAGGTGATCCCCCCTGCCAAAGGGGGTAGAAACCTAGAGGTCACCATGAGCAAGGATATCAAAACAAAGTCGCAGATGTAGTGGAACATACACAGATGAAAAAGCGAACACGGCTTGAACGACATGGTTAGAGATGAGCCCGGCATTGTAGCTTTGTATAAAGTCTCTCTTGCAGAACAGTAGATCGGCCTGGTAATGCCTTTCAAAGTAGATCTCAATAAGGAATAGAGCTACTTCTGTAGAGACCTCTATACAACCAGACCATTCCTGCAAGGACTGCTGTATCAGCCGGGGAAGTCTCGTCCCACGTGGGGTGGGATGCGGAGGAGTGAAAAGATCTCTCGCCGGCGTGGTTGGACCATTTCTCTGTGGTTCAAGTAAGCTCTCTGCAGAGGAGGGGCTAGGATGCTGTGCTGGAGGATTGTCATAGGCCCGATGGGGGGGATGAGCGACTGTCTCATGCCGGGTCCTAGCCTCCGCGTTTTTGGCCTGAGCTCGCTCGAAGGCCAACCTCCTCCGGTCGGGCGGAGCAGGATAGGAGCATTCGCTTTTGAGGTTTTGGCATCGTACGCATACGGGGCGCTCACGGCCGCAACGGAGCTATGTCAATGCCCGCAATATATCAGTGGGATGAGCGATTAAGATTAGAGAAGTAAGGGAACCTTTTGCTTGCGACAACGCAAACACGCTACAGCAGGAGCGTGTCTCCTATCCATAGCGAAAAACCATGATTGGAGGATATCCTGAAGTCGGCTGCTGCCTGCTCAGCGTTCGGCGTAAGAATATACGGTCCGTCTTAGTGGGTGAGGTTCACCAGGCTCAAAGACACGACAAAACGTGGAGGGAGAGAGAAATGTTGATTGATGGAGCGAGTCGGGCCAGAGGTCGGAGCGAAGGGGTTAACGTGCAGGAGGTATAAAGCTGACTCCTAACACTCGGGCCGAGCGGCGACAATTGGGGACCTTAGCGTTGGAAAATATTTCTCTGTTTTGGCTACTTTACCCCAGATATGCTACGCTCGTCGCCCGTGCCATCGGGCCGAACTCCATTGAGCGCTTCCTTTCTAAGTTAGACCGGGATCTGGACTGCCAAGCAATCTGTAAATGTGGATTGTGTCGTTTTCCCCGGATTCCATCTTTAACTTGGCATCATGCTGGGGGTAATGGATCCGGGGACGCCAGAGTCTATTACCTTGCATCATCATAAATATGTTGATCGTGCGTCAATCCGCCGTCAAGTCTCTATGATTGTTGTCCGTCCCCTGTCATCTTTCTGATCTTTGTCCTTACCACGAAACGAACCCCTTATCATCTCCCTCTTCTATCTTCCAATACCTCAAACGATGGAAAGGAAGGACAGCAGTGACGACCTCGGGAATGCCGTTGCTGTCGAGGACACGCAGACTACCCAGGGCGTTCAGCTCTATACCGAAGATGGCATAGTCCGCAAGTTCCCCGTACCTTCGTCCGACCCCAACGACCCTCTCAACTTTAGTCCCTGGCGCCAGCGCCTGATCCTGGCGGCTGTTTGTCTCTATGGCATCACTGGTTTTGGTGCCGTCCAGTCTACACCACTGTTCTTCGGTAAACTTATTGCCGAGTACATGCAGAAAACCCATGGCGTGAGTGTTCCTTGACTGGAGTTCTTTGACCTGCTCCAAAGGCACGATCCATATTATGTTTCACATCTAATAGGCGAGAATCTAGACTTTCAATCCATCGCGCATCACAGACCTTTCCAGTTATCCTTCACTATGTATGGGTATAGGCAACTTCTTCTTCGTGCCTCTCTCGATGGCTATTGGGCGTCGTCCCACTTTCGTTCTGAGCAGTATCATCCTGCTGGCTTCTATGATCTGGGCTGCCAAGTCGGAGTCTTTTGAATCTCACCTCGGTGCTCGTTGCCTTCAGGGTCTCTGCGCAGGCATCTCTGACTGCTTGGTAGGTGAACATCGCCAGTCCACAGTTCAGAGTTTATGCTGACCAATCTGTCAATAGTTACCCATCATCGTCCTCGACATTTCCTTCCTCAACAAGCGATCCGCCCGCCTCGTCGCCTACTGGGTTGTCACCGCCGTCGGCTCGTCTCTTCTGCTTATTCCCATTCCCTTCATCGTTGACCACGCAAACGGAAACTGGAGAGTGAACTACTGGTTCTGGGTTGCCTTCGCCGCTTTCTCGTTGCTCGCTATCATCTTCTGCGTACCCGAGACAACGTTCCAGCGACAGGCAGCCCAGGTCAGTGGACGAGTCCATGTCACTGACAGCTACGGCACGCATCGAACCTTTGCTGTGGTAGAGGAAGCCCGCGCTGCAGGATTCGACGTTGCTAATGTCGGCGACGTTGCAAGTTGTCGGACAGAAATTTCCTATGCTCGCCAGTTCTCTCTATTCCAGGTTCAGAAGGCGCCTCACATGCGATTCCTCGTTGCATACAAGGATATCTTTCTGTGCCTGCTGATCCCTGGCACATTCTGGGCTCTGACCTTCAACAGTATTGTTTTTGGCGGCATTGTCGTCCTGAGCCTCACCTACAGCCAGATCCTCGAGGGTCAGCCGTGGCACTTTTCCCCTTCCGCCGTTGGCACGGTCCAGGCTGGGGCTGCGATTGGTGCACTGTCTGGCCTTGCCCTTGGTGAAATGGCCGAGCCTGTGAGCCGCCTCCTAGCCCGCCGAAATCACGGTTTGCGTGAGCCCGAACATATCCTCCCCAACTTCATCTTTCCTGCGGCCATGTCGTTCCTGGGTCTCGCCTTGTATGGTGTGATTGGCGCCCATCCTGAGAAGTACAGTTGGGTTGGTATCTATGTCGCCTTTGGACTATTTAACTTTGGCTTCTGTGCCATCTCGGCCCTCACGGGTGTCTGGCTCAGCGAGTTGCTCCCTCACATGTCGGGCCCGGCTATTGTACTAACTTGCGGAGGTCGGAACGCCGTCTCTTTTGGCTACAGCCACAATTTCAACACCTGGATCGAGAACCTTGGTTTCATGCAAACGTACGTCATGTTCGGGGGTATTCTCTTTGCCCTTGCCTGTCTGGCCATTCCCCTTTATTTTATGAATCCCCGAATTCGCCGGTTCACGGCAAAGATGTCATGGCTCGGGGCCCACTGAGAAATCAAGCAGTCTGTTCCAAGTATATGAGTCTCCAATGTTGATTGAATCTGCAGCAACGGTGTATCTATTTAGTTTTATCAGATAAGGATATGCAATGAAATTTCCTATTGTCAAAACACAAGGCCAATATTCATAATCGAATCATATCTCACCCGTGATGCAAACTTAAGCAATCGATAGATAACAAGCTCGTCATGTACCACCATATTGATGGACTCGTTTATGTGAGTGAGTGTACGCTATTGCTTATCTCCAAATTTTAGTTGGACCTATGAAAGGGACTAAAAAGAAGGCAAAGACTTCAAACCTAAGCATTTGTAGATCAATAATACTTTAATTGTAAACTAATAGCACCGTAAAAGAGATTGGGTTTATAGATTCATGGCGGTATTTGGTGGGCACCAAGATTGATGCAATGAACAACATTTGTAATCACAGCGCTATGTTCAACAATCACTGTGGCGCCAGCAACTGGCCACGAATTGTTCCTAAGCTTATGGCGCCTCCAGTCACTCTGGCTGTCATCACGACCTCGTCTCCATCCTCCAGGAAAATGAGTTTTCCTCCCTCGTGTTGGTTGGCGGGAACTTTACCGGACTCTGTCAGCTCGAATAGACAGCCAAGAGTACGGCGTGTAGTAGAGTCATCCTAATCGCTTGATCAATTTCTTAATCACGACAGGCGGGGTCCGAGAGCCATGCAAATGGGGCACTAGTCGGTGTAGGCGTTACTAACTGGAGATGAAATAGTGCCGGTGCCCAGGAGGTCACCAGTGTTTAGGCCGCACCCTGACGAAGCAAGGTGCGCAACCATCTGGCCGGGTGACCAACGAAGATCACGGAGGTTCGAGTGAGTAGTCATAAGACAAACTTGGTCTTGAGACTCTCTGCCTACAATTACAATTAGCAAAAATAAAGAATTTATACTACCGGCACACTCTGGTCTTACGGAGGACCGAAACCTCATATTCGATATCCCAAGTGGATTCAGCCTTAGCATGGCTCAAATGCGGTACACCAGCAGATCCGCCAATACGTAAATCCATCGAGGACGAAGCGCATCGTGCGCTTTCCAAAGCTTCAAGCGGGACGACCCAGGGCGAGATGCTAGTTGCGAAAGCTTTGCCATTGAATGGTCCAAGAGGGGTCATCTCAGAGAGCTGGATATCTCTCGCGGACCAGTCATTCAACACGACGAAACCAAAGATGTGTCCCTCAGCCTCATCAGCAGTGATGGTCTCCCCGACTGGCACCGGCTCGGACACGAAGATGCCCAGTTCGGCCTCATAATCCATCCTCGCACTGGGCTTAAATGCGAAACTGTTACTTTCCATGTCCCTGATGATGCCATATGGTCGATGGACTGGTGCTGATTCGACAACGACCGAGGATGCCCGGCTGTTGTAGCCGATGGGCATGGCGAAATGGTTTGGTGGAGTCAAAGCACCGACCAACCTGCTACACTATATTACATGGTTAGATATAATATGAAATCGACCATCTTTAGACCGGTCATTGGTTAGCAACATACATTAGCAACATGGACATCCGAGCACATGAAATCCGCGAAGCCGCCAATCTTGAAAGGCAAATGCATCGTCGCGTCTTCCATAGGTACGAACGCGGCAGTGTTCAAGGTCGCGTCCTGGAAGAGGGGCGAATTGCCATCATTCAGCCAGTCAAGGAGCTGTTGGCGGACCTGCTTTCGTGAAGAAGCTGGAAAGGCAGCAAATTTGCCCAGATCCCCAGATCTAAAGATAAATCGGTCTTCATGGCCATTATTGGGGCCTAGAGGCATGATCGGGAGTCTAGATGAGTTTTCAAGAAAGGAAAGGTCTAGGATGAAGTCGCCTACGGCTACTCCCACTCGTTTCTCAGCCTATCCGGATGTCAGCCTTTTGCAGTCCTCCTCCAAGACTACGTGGCCCAGTCAGATAGAATCAGACAGGAATTCTCAGTTGTTCATGCGCGGAGTCGGCAAGATAAGGCGGAACGTGTCTTAACTCACATGATGCGATGTACTAAAGATGCCATACGGTAGGGTAGCCAAACCGAAGGAACTGCCGGACGGGATTGGTATTGGCCAAGATACCATCTTGATTCGTGTTCTACTCTGGATTGTATTGACAACTCAATGTCGGCTTCAACTTGATCTTCAGTGATTGCCTACATATCGTGGACGACCTATGCACGGAAAATTTTCTCTAGCCTCCAAGACACGGGCCGAGCTCCAAATTGGCTGATAGTTCCTATTAAGCTTCGGTAGAATTCGTACTTCTTATTAGATTGGTTGGTTTTACCTGTTGTGTGTTGTCACTAGTGAGCTCCCGGGCTTGCATCTCCGCCGAAAGGAGTGTTCGGCCCGAACATGAACTGGGATCCTTCATCCGGCAACAAGGAAGGGCCGTGGTATGCCACGTAATTATCGCTCTCATTTTACCTCTTCGGGCCAAGTGGTCATCATGAGATGAAAGCTAATGACGAATTATCTAAATATGACATGGCCATCGTACTCCGATTCCCAAAGAGTGGAGAATCTCAAACCCATTCCCCTATTTCTAGGGGCCGTACATTGTCCCCGTCCTCATGGCTATCAAATTGTACAACATCGGTCGCCTTCAGTCATCTTTACTTTGCTTTCATTCCTCACTCTATTCTATCGCATGAGCACTCGTAGCCATGACAGCCACAGACCAATTCGACAACCCGCTCCCTCAACCCCATCGCTTCATCACTAGCCATGACGGGGATGGCAAGTCTGTCTACTCTAATGCAATGCCTGAGAGTATTCCCTTCTGGGCCGTCGGCCCCAAGTCAGACCTTGCGGGATTTGGCCTTGCCTACACCACAACCTCATCACCCGTCCAATTGATGGGTAACAAGGACCTGACTGAGTTCGTCAAGGCGCACGAGTGGCGGATGAAAGACGGCCTGGTCAAGCGTGGGGGTTCAGTGATCCGCTTTGTCGACTACCCTCCCCGTGGAGTCTCCCCTATGCACCGCACCGTCAGTTGCGACTACGCTGTCATGATAATGGGCGAGATGGAGTGTCTGCTAGATTCAGGGGAGACAAGGATGCTTCACCAGGGCGACGTGCTTATTCAGAGGGGGACAATGCATCAGTGGATCAATCATAGTCACTCCTGGGCGCGCATGCTATATGTTTTGCTTGATGCCGTGGAGGTCGAGGTCAACGGGCAGCGGTTGGGTGAAGAGCTCGGTGGGATGGAAGGTGTTCCCAATTCTCACTGAAGGAGACAGTGTGCAATCTCACATCGTTTTTAAAGTTTGGCATCAATCGAAGAACATAATTGTACACAAGCCTTGTCGTTACTTGGGGATATCTTTGAGAGGCTGGAGAGGGTAATGTCACCACCGGAGTATTGTCTCAGGCGAATCTAACTGGTTCAATGACTGTCTGTTAATTATTTTGCATATTTGTACATATAATACGGCGAACTTTTTATCAGCGCCCGGAGAACATAGCCTTGCGCCCAGATCACTCGCAGCGAACCATTCTGTATCCTTTGTCAAGTACTATTTTGCCAAAGGTTTAAAGGCGCCTCTATCTTGCATCACGGGTGCTATTATCTCGCTTTATCTGGTGCAATTGAATGTGACTGTGTTAGTAGCTTAGCAGGTGGACATTGAATATAATTTGGCGAATGTTGGTCTGAAACTGATACGCCAAATACCATGCTGGGGCGTGACGACCGCAATTCGCTGTATCGTTCACCACGAATCTGTCTTGCCGAGATGAGAGGATGAGTACGTTTATCCTCTCCGAGAGATCTATGACGCAATAGGTACCTTGCAACTTAGGTCATCATCCCAACAACAACCCACGATCGGATCTTTAATAAAATTTTGAAGACACTATTTAGGGTGATGTTGAAGTGCGAGTTATCTCGGCTGCAAATTCCAACTTGTAAAGTTAGGAAGTACTGGCACTACCATCAGAGCTGCGAGAATGAAAACGGCTGTAAATCCGGATTTACATCCCTCATTTGATAGTCTCCGAGACAGGACGAAAGTACAGGATATGAGGCTGCTTTATGATGTAATAAACTAACAGGGTTTAGTAGCGCGGAATCTCGGCACCAGATGGCGCATTATCGGCATCGCGGCATCGTTACTCATACTAAGTTGCTCAGTTCATTGGCCAGTATCACTTCAAAATTGCCAACTCAAAATGGTAATACATGATCGGCATGATGGCTGGGGGGTTAGCCCTGTCAGATGCTGACCACAGTGTCATCATATGTAGCATTAGGTAGTTTAACGAAGCTTAGATTTACAATCTACCTTACTCTATGTAATGGCTTTTCCCTCGAAATCAAGGCTTCCTGACCCTCTATTCTAATTTGGAACATGTGCACTAATGGTAATGGGCCGTGTTAATCTCGAGATCGCTCTAGGCTATCGCCATGCACCTATATATTGACGCAACACAGGCGCTCGCCTTTAATCATTAGCTTCAACGACAAGTGAGGCGCATTACATCTCCTTTGGATGGTGTTGCTCTTCATGTAATATGCCCAAACAACTGTTTTTCTTCAGCCGCCTTCGCCACTTTTTGATCAATCACGATGTCTTTCGAACAAGAATGGGACAAAACCACACAGGACTTGGAGGGTGATTTGCAGAGGAACGAGCGGCCTAAGTGGTTTGATGCAAACCCCGACAGCGGAAATCTTCCTGAAATTGGCCGCCAATTACTAGAGGAATACTCCCACGTACCGCCAGACCAAATCCTCTCTCACGTCGTGTCAATCCGTGATCGAGCCTTCACAATCTGGCCCTATGCTTGCATCGGACAGTTCCGTTTCTTGAACTACAACCTCCCCAAGCTGCCATACTACCAACCTGTCCTTGAGAAGCTGCAGAGCGGTGGCAAGTTTCTCGACGCGGGCTGCTGCTTTGGCCAGGTACTTCGCTTCCTCGTGTACAGGGAGAGGGTATCCGGTACGCAACTCTATGGCTTCGACCTCGAACAAGGCTTCATCGATTTCGGTTACGAACTTTTCCGCGACTATGGCAAGTTGGACGCAAATTTCTTGACGGGCGATCTCCTTTCGGCTCGTGAAGCAACTGGATCTCAAGGACTCAATACCATGGAAGGATGCATGGATGTTGTGCATTGTTCATCGATACTGCACATTTGGGATTGGGATAAGATGGTTCAAGCGGCAAAGCGGCTGGTATCCTTCACGCGAGCTATTCCTGGCTCCATGATCATCGGGACACAAATGGGCAGCAGGAATCCTGGCACATATTCGATGCCTATAGCGTCGGGTAGCAATTATCGGCACAATGAAGAGAGCATGAAAAAGTTCTGGATTCAGGTCGGGGAAGAGACAGAGACTAAGTGGAGGGTAGATAGTGGAACTTTTACGTCAGAGGCAATAACTCAGAATTTAGAGCATAGTTGGGCACAGGTAGATCCAGGGATGTGCATGATTTGGTTCATGGTTACACGACTATGAGATTTCCTATTAAGGCCAATGAGATAATACAGAGTTAATGCGAGGACTTGCCATTGGATATAATTCATTGTGTTCATCCTTGACCTTGATAACGAGCCACAGAATTGGCACTTTTCCTACTCCAGGGAGGGTACTGAGCAATTCTGTACGTGACCGGTCCTTTCACGTAATTTCTGCTCATATATCGTTGCAAGGATATCAGAGCCGTCGCCTTCGTACACTCAAATTGGTGGAATCCTCAATAAATAGTGCAGCTCTACCATTAGAGGATGGAGCATGTCATTCTTGTCTTGAGACTCTCTGTCAGACACTTGTCCTCGCTAGAAGAGTAAGCAAATCATTCATCGCCCCACGAACTGTACTGTTCCCTACAGGTATGGTAATGCATAGTCCACAACGTACAACTACAACATAACCGAATGGACACAAGGCCTAGGTAGTGTCCTGTAGGCCATTTAATCTGGACTTTGTTATGGGATAATTGGACCCCTACTATTGGTAAAGCCATCAATCGGAGATGACTGCGCAAGATGCAAATATAATTGTAGTTATCCTTTACCTCGCTTGGTAGTATTATAATTAGGCATAGTCAATCTTCGAGTATTATCTTACCACTAGCGAACTTACTCGAAGATGCAGCTAGGGCTGACCGCTGTAGTCTCCTTACTCTTCTAATCCCGTCTTGTGGCGTATTATTACGCTATTAACTCCCAATCGAGAAGGATTACACCAAGTCCAGTACTCTCAGAAGGACTCCACATGGAAGATGATGATAGTATTTTAATACTCTTGCCTTCTTAGTTTAGTGTTCCTCTCTCGGGCTACTGTTAATCTTATTCTTCTCCTATTTTACATAATATATAAGTCTGCACCTATATCTAGAGTTTTAATCTAATAAATGTTATTGCTGGTTACCAATCTACGAACTCAGACTCTCTACTGGGTGCAGGCATTTCCAGGGAGGCAATAAAACCAGTGGAGTTAAGAATCTACGAAGATGATCTTCTAAATTGCAAAAAGCGCTCGCAGTTCCGGGTAGAGAGGGTCGGTGGTGCCGGCTCCCTGGACTCTAGAACGAAATTACGATCTGGCATTACTTGTTTCTAAACCTAGAGCTAATTCTTGCTACAGACAAAATAGATGGTAACTCATTTCGTGTGTATAGCGTTACCGAAAAAGATCCTAAAGGGCGTAATTGGTAAGTGGGTTTGTTTTATATTTGAACTGAGCCTGGAAGAGGGTCCTTTCCAACCTTTACCCTCAAGCTTAACATCGGCATCTTCCAAAACTTCTATGAAGGCTAAGAGCTGAGGAGACAACTGGAATCTCCAAGCTGGAACTTAGTAGGCTAAACTTAGCAAAGACTCACTTAGATAAACACTTCTCTGGCTTGATGTCAGTCGAGACCTTCGGGGTGGGAATAATTATACTGATGGATAATTACTACCATGGACGGGGAAGGGTGGCGATCGCTATTGATCAAGCTTGCCGCCCAGATTTTTCATATCTATGGCCTTACTCTTGATGTTCAAATAGCCTCACATAACTAGATACTGTACAAGATATCGAAGACCACAGTTTTGAACAAACCAGGGTCTGTCTAGATGATCTTATTGGAGCCAATGCATTGCAAAGAGAGATATCATAAGCGGTGGCTACAACATCAAGCTCCAACGGATTGCCGACAATCCTACTCAATCACTTGGTGAATGTATCGTAAAGTGAGAGACAAAAACGTATTGAAGTAGTAGGCAGTGATATTACAGCGATTGTAGGAAAGGCATGAGCAAATTGAATTAGAGGACCATGCTAGCTTTAGCTAGATAGAAACGGCCCAGAGAATGAAAATTCTTGTCTCGCAGTTATGTCATTTGTTGTTCGTTCCCCACGAGAGACATATCTAACGCCAAGTAGGATCTCACTATTAACAAAGCTCCATAAGCGGAGTGGTCTACATAAGGGATGCATAGTATTGTCCGAAACTGGCAGATTTGAGCTTCCTAACTTGTGTACCTACGTGTCATTCATCTTTGAAGCTGCCTTAGCATGAACGAATGCCCTCATAATATCCGTTATATAAAAAAACACTCTAAGAGCTCCTTGTCTTTAACCTGCAGGTAACACCTTTAGTTCGATAGACCCATCGTGAGCTTGTCCACCAAACCTCGTTCGGATCATCTAGCTCAATATCGAAGGTTGCAATCAGCGTAGGAACCAGCTTGTATACCTCCATAATGCTTAGATTACGCCCTAGGCAGATGCGCGATCCGCCGCCAAACGTGAGACTCGCCGTACCCCAGCGTTGCATGCGCTCCTTGAATGCCTCATTACTCTCATCGTCTTGCATCAGCCAGCGATCCGGGCGGAAGCCATCAGCGTCCGATCCAAAGACGCGCTTATTACGACCGACAATGTACGGATTCATGCCGACTGAGGAGCCTGCAGGGACAACGGAACCATCGGGAAGGGCGAGGCCGCCTTCGGGCACAATACGTTCCATGGTCATAGAGACGGCCGGATGATAACGGAGCGTCTCATTTATAACCGCTTCCAGGTAAGGTAGTCGGTGGGCTTCTGAGATGGGAATGGAAGAGCCCGCAGAGAAGTTGGTGCGGACTTCGTCCTGGAGCTTGGTCCAGATGCGTTGGTCTTTGAGGCAATAGTAGAAGACGGCCCTCATGGTAATAGCAGTGGTGTCAGCACCGGCAATGACTACAAACTGGTCAGAAATTATGTGGAAAGATTCTACCTCCCCGTAGAGATACCGGCAAAAGAGCGGGACTCACGATTCAAGAGTAGATACCCGATGATAGTGCCCTCATTTACAACCTCGGGATTCTTGTCCTTGGACTCAATAAAATACTGAAGAAAGTCTGGCTTGTTATGGTTGAAGTTGTTGTCTTCGCCCTTGAGCCGAGCTGTCAAGTTCTCCACTGCAATGCGCGTCACGTTGGAGATGTTGGGTGGTCCGATGGGATAGATAGGGTTCTTATCCAGCCAGTGGTCGAGCCAAGGCATTTGTCCACACAACCCAAGATAGTCTATGGATTGGTCTGCGATGCTCAGTGTCCCATCAAAGTCACGGCCTTGATCCATGTACCCAAACTTTTTACTAAAAGTCACTGCGCCGAGAAAATCCCAGGCATCTAGCGCTCGTCAGGAGGGGACCACATAAGCTAGGGGAGTAACTCACAGTAAGCTAACCAGTCTCCCAGTTCACAAATATTTCCAGGCTCGACGAATCGATGTCGAAGATGGCTGCAAAACTCTTGGATGACTTTGTCCAAGTGTGGCTCCATTGCCCTAACGTGAGAAACAGAGTAGTAACGAACCACAGGACGCTTCAATTGCGCATGCTTGACACAGTCGATTTCGCTGAACATATGATATGTGATTGTTCCAATTAATAATGGAGCTGCTGTTCTTGTAAAAGTCGGTCTATGGTAAATGAGATTTAGCACTGCGAGGAATCGCATGTGAAGAACTTATCTTCACTACGTACCTTCTTCCACTTGCCGTCGGTATTATAAACAATTCGAGAAAGCTCGGGATAATCAAGATCTAATAGATTGGGCCCCAAACGAACTACAGGCCCGTACTTATCGTGAAGCCTCTTCATACGTGGTGCATAGTCGGCTGAAATGACTTGCCAAAACCTCCAAAGGTTAGTCAATCCTATTCCAATTAGTTACAGATTTGTCCAGTAACTGTTGCAAATTAAAAAAACAAACAATAATAAATTACAAATTAGAGACAAATGGAAAGCAAACCTGCAAGAAACGGGCCGGGATACTTCTTTAAGGGCGAGGTCTGGTAGGACACGAAGAACCAAAAAAATAACGCTATTGCGAACACGAGTACAGAAATGCTCGCCACCTGCACGTATGTACTAGGTAACATGAAGCGCCAAGTTTTGCACCAGGCTTCTTCAAGATGAGTAAACCGAAACGGCGGTGTTGAGCCCATAATTATACTATTTCCTCGAGGACAATCGCTGAGTTTCTGATGTCTCAAATCGACGTACCTGTGGTGTGAGAGGGAGAAAGCAGAAAGTTGGGGAAGAAGGAGCATTGAACATTACCGTAAATGTAGAGGCGGAGAAACCCCTTCATAACAATATCCATATGCATTAGATGCGTAAGTGGCTTGCAGTGATGTATCTGCATATCCTTGACCGGCTACGTTGGTTGGCCTGTTTAGGTTACAATGCAGGGAGATTGCGCTATTAACAAAATCCAGAGGCCAGATGTATTAATACTATACCTTAAGAGGCCGTGAAAACTTCGTGGCCTGTTATTATTGGTTATTTACGCTAAGATGTGATTTCGGTAACGTTTGGGAGAAAGACTTGCATACAAGGATGGATATGGAATTATGGTGCGGAACTTTGAGTAGATGTATCCTGTCCGCTGATATTAATTGCCGTCAACTGGTATTATTACTTAACAAGCTGCTCATCTCTCTCTGTAGTAGCGCTAAGAACATTAATGACGTATATGTTTTAATCACAGGATTAACGATAATGTACCAGATCTCAAACAAACGCAATTTGCCCAAAAACTTATTAATAGACAGGATGCAAATCACCCAATCTAAGACCAATTACTCCCTTAAGGTATCTCTTTATTCTTTTATTTAATTACATATTTCTCCCTAGTAAGAGAAGCTCTCTCTTTTAAGAAGTATAATAACTCTTTCTTTTGCTCTCTATCGTAGTATTAATTTTAGGTAACCTTTAATACTATACTAAGTTTATATTTCCCTTTTCTTCTTTTATATCAAAGTCTAAATACTTTTTAATATTATATTAGTAATAATAATAAAAAGTTGGCCCTTTCTCCCTGATTCATGCCAGAGAAACTGGGTCTCCCGATGATGCTTCACACCAGCCAGCCCCTAGCATCCATTCTTCGGCACTCATGAGCACATGGACAAGCAGCACCATCAATACCCAGCCATCAACGCAGACATCGCTACCTAGTCATTTAGGGTCCGTCGCTCCCGTGAGGGACTCAAAAGCAGCATGCGTGATAGACAACATCGAAGAGCATGTCGAAGATTCTCCTGCACGATATCCTGTGGACCGTGGCTTATCTAAGGACTCACTGGGAAAAGGAATCGACACATTAGACCACGCTTCACTGATATCTGCAACATCGACAATCATACCCCTCGACAGCTGGAAGATGTCATTGAACGATTCTCGCGGGCGATATTATAAGTTCTCCGGAAAACCCTGAATTGCGATGCTGCAACCGACTGGTCGCGTCAGTATACTTTGCCTCTTTTCAGAGCGGCATGGAAGTTATTCAGAGTCTGTCGAGGTGGATGGGTCCGAGGTAGCTCAAGTCAAGTGTTTGAACCTGATCTGACATCTGAGGCAGGATATCACCCGAAAGGTTCAAGAGAGTCTTCTTGAAGCACACAACCAGCCAAAGGATTCAACCGTGCTTGTGAAGCTCGATCAGCTGACTGAGATGGATATCTCGGAGAAAATTGGTCGTTGGCATTCAACAAGCCCATATTCTTATCAGCCAGCGTGCGTCGAGTTTGTAGGGGGTCTAGAGAAAACCCCGTTAAAGTCGGCATCAAGTTTCAGCCTTTTGACAAAGACCAATTCAACCACAGGTTCCATGGAGGAAACCTTGACTGAAAACCGGGACTGTACAGCGTATTTGTCAACCCTGTAAAGATCCTGGAGCGACTAAAAGAGCAACTAGTCTTTACAAATCTCACGGGAAAGATCGAAACACTATTCCAGCAGTATCACGGCCAAAAGATGCACTTGATCCGACAGAACACGTCTCTCTCACTTCGACGTCAACTTGGTAACGGAATTGAGGCTAGGACGCAATTGTGCGCTGTATTCAACATTGATTGGAATCCAAGAGACTTTTTGAGCAACAACTATAAATCTGGCCTTCACCAGAGCATAAGAACGGTAATTGCAATCACAGGCCAGACAGATCTTGCAAATTAACCACGTTAGGCGAATATTTGAAAATTAATTGGCCTGGTGAAGAGGGGTATATAGTTGCAGCAGTAGGACAGGCCCTTTTGAGTGGAAATGGGTGGTCATCGAGATTAAATAGTAAGAGCTCAGTCTGTCTGATTATACCAGCTGGGCTAACTAAATCTGACCGGGTCGTCATATCGAAGAGCGAAAAAGAATCGATCGCTTTCCTTTGATGTTTCGATGAAAACCCTGACAGTCGCGGGAAACTAGGACTTCATCATCTCAATTGCACAAAAAGTTGCATGGCTCGCAGCAGTCTGCCAAGAAAAGAAAGACCAGTTAACATATGTATATGTGGGATTTGAGGAGGTTTCTTCACGTGATCCCGCGGACTCTGTCTTTAATATTGATGTGAAGCTCGAGACTATCCCTCTCGGTAAAGAGAGAGGCCGCTGTTGGAGGAACCTTGTAGGGTCAGCTGTGCTTATCCAAGGGTTTCCAGTTCCCGCCAGGAACCATGGCGAGAAAGGGCTCGAAGTCGACATTGCAATCATGGCCACGATATCGGGCACACCAAAAGCCGTGACATTTGGTGACGGATTTGTCTTTAAGGCAAGAAGCTACGCTCTGGTTCCGACTAAACGCCTAGGCTCCTCAATCCAATGGCATGTGCTTGATACATATCCACAAAAGCTGGAGTGGGAGGACATTGATAAGTCATGCCCAAATCGACTTCGAGGAAGGCCCAACAACGATGTATTTTGGAAATACAAATCCTTCTTTGGGTGGTGTCCTAGCGTCTTAGACCTGCTTGGTGAGATCGCTCAACTCTCCAAGTTTGCAATGGTCATGGCCAATGTCTAACATTTTGCGGGAACCGAGAGATTTGAATACAGTGCAGTCGCTTATTCCAAAGCTTCGATCATGTCCAAACGGATTCAATTAGAAAAACTTGTGCTTGGATTCAGCCGATGGGTCACACTTACAGCTGATATTTCTCTCGGGAAGAATAAACGGCGTCGTGAACCAACGACCTGACGACTACGAAACAGTATTGGACGATGCCAGAAGCACGCACATCATTGTCCACGACACGACCCAGAAACGCGCGATCCAGACCAACGCAAAAGATCTGATACTGCGCCTCCTGCTTCACCGAAGAGAAAATCAAAAGGCCGATACTCAGAAAGTTGCCAACAGCATAAGCGGTGAGCCCTTTGTGTTTGCGAATCCGGATCGTCGCGGGACACCAACTCGGCAGGTCATGATCGACAACGCCGAGAAAATATCATCTCTTCGAAAGCAGTTTTCCAACGCGGATGGACAGGCGAGACGCTTCAAAGATGAAGTAAAGCTTGTTTACTCCACAATCGACGCGCTTTGGGTTAATACCTGTGCCAGCGGGGGTAAAAGCTCCCTCAAGGTTGGGTTTAGCATCGGCCTGGACGTTCATGGCTGGGAGTGCATGGACATCTTGAAAGACTACAGGTCTATTAAGCCAAAGTCGATTAGGTTGAAAAGGACATGTGGAAACTGGAATAAATACGCCGCTGGTATTGAGGCCGTGGTCCCATTTGCAGCCAACATCGGGGATGTTCTTCTCCCCGTACAACCCTCTGCTTTATGCTCTGGCCTTGCCTCTTTACCAAGAGATGAGTGCTATTTGGCCGTCAGAGTTGGTTCAATACAGAATCTCTATAGCCGGCAAGGGTGCTTGCAAGATCAGAGGAAACTAACGGACTCCGGACTGACACTGCATTGCCATACAAACCTTTTTAACGCCTGCAAGATTGTCAATACCTCTCCCCTCGGAGCCAGTAGTGTTGTGGTAATCATGTGGTGCGCTTGGCCAAATCATCAGCCCATCAGTACAGGGTGGCCTCTTCAGCTGTGGCTATCCAAGAAGGACGGGGCTACGAGCTCGAGTTACTAGTTAGGCTCGCGGCATCCGCATGGAACGGCCGCGGCCTTCACAAGGTTAGTAATAGCACCAAGTTTCAGTCAGCTATACCTAGCTGACACATTACTTAGGAAGAATCCTCCTACCGTTTTGGCGTTGGTTGTTTCCTCCAAGCTGTCATGGCTCAAGACACTCTATTATTTAGTGTTACCCAGAACAGTGATTCAAGATTAGACGCTATGCCAAAACGACAATAAAGGAATAACACTCCGCTAGGTATTGTGTCATAATCTGCTTGGGAGCAAAGAACGAGCGCTACTCCTATCGATCTAAGCTGCACGTAAGGATTTACACTCAAATCCAGTAGTATCCTTGACATTGGAACAGAGCCAATCGCTTAATATATCATGACGTCCTTTTGACCTAACAGAGAAATCTGTCACCGTAATATTGCGACAGCCTGCTGACGCACTGCACTTGAGAGATGCTGCAAAGGTTATGCCAGGTTGAGTCGTTCCGCTAACGTTGCGGAATGCAATGTCTGAAAAGGTGAATTGAGAAGAGTCACAGTCCCTTCCCTGGTGACCTTCATAGTGCTCGCATTGCCATATCCAGAAGGGAGCTCTTCGAATGTCGTGTAGCTGAATGGTGTCCAAAACAATGTTTCTGCCTTGGCCAAGTCCACCCCCTCCACCATTAGGCGGCCAGCCGTCTTGCTTCCCAGGCCATGTCTTAAAGTAAACAGCATACTTTGTGTTGTACATAGTTATGTTGTGAGCATAAAACGTATCTACATACTCCCAACTACCGTTATACTGGCCGAGAGAGCCGATGGCGAAGCCCTGACCACCCCGGAAAATACTGTCATAGACAAAGATGTTGCTCGAGTTACCCTTGAGCGCAATACTGTCGTCACCGCATGTGATATCCCATCTGTTAAAAGTGATGTTGTCAGACCATATAGTGTCCACACCATCAGTATTCAGGGTGCCATGGCTGCTAGAGGACGTGTTGTTAACATAGATGTCTTCGAAGAGAATGTTTTTGGACCACGTGGTGGCCATAGTCCACATTTGGCTTTGAACAAAGCGCATTCTCTTGACCACAGAGTTTGATAACTGCCGAAAGTTGATCATCATAGGTCTGTGAGGCAAATTACCTCTCCCCCTTGCCCAATCATACCAAACCTGCCCATTGCCATCTAGGGTGCCTGTGCCGTGACCATCCCAGATGACATTATTGCCGCCAAAGTACCAGACGGTGCTTTGGTTCTGGAAACCAACAGGCATGGACACAGAAAGCCAGTAATTGATGTCTGTGCTCCAAAGAAGTCTACCATAAAGATGGATATGCACATCATCCAAACCAAGCGTGGAGATATTGGTGATCATATGATATTTCGATCCCGGAAGGACAACGAGACCCTTTGAGTGACAGTCACTATTGAGGGCATCGGCGATAACCAGGCCATCATCTGCGCCCTTATCCCCTGGCGTGATGTAGCAGAGAGTTCGGTTCTCATTGCTCGCCAAGCGTTCCCAGTATTCGAGTGGAGGGACCGATAGGAGTTGGGATACTGGTGGAGCTAGCAAAGATTGCTCATTGGCGATGACGGTTGGTAAAAGGGCAGCTACAGATGAGAACCGCATGTTTGTGTCGCAATGCAGGAGCGTAATGGCAGGCTTGATTGTTTGGAGGTTGAGATCAACCTGACTCTGACGTGATCTCGTGGGGTAAGCCTGACAATTTATGCTTTCTTGGTTGGTACGAGAAGAATACGGGTAATGTCCTCTCGATGACGGTAGCATAACTTGGATAATGGTCCCTATTGGGCAATCCTCCCACATGGGCAGATGGTGGTGTGGGGCCAGTCTCGAGTAGATGAAAGCCACATACTCCATACAGCCTGAGATGCTAGACTACGTGTCAAGCGATCTCTAAAAATGTGGGTTGGGTGGTGCCACATTCAATTAGGAGCAAATAAGGTCATAGAAGCTCTTGATTTCTAGCTAAATGATGGTACAGAGGTCGGATTCTTATACCTAAGATCGATAGGGCCTCCAGGGCCGTTACATTGATATTTAGTAAGACCTAGCTTCTAATATTCAGCATGATCAGCGATCTGACCCCGCAGTCTGACGCCTGTGTGACCAGTGTTATAAGGGGTCTCTTATGTGTTGGGTGGGATAAAATGACGATACTTCGACGGCCATTCAGACTTCCGAGCACTTCAATATTTTCAAGTGCCAAACTAGGATTCGACCAACCCAGGGACTTCTTCTTCACGCCCGAGACAAGCCTCGAACAGTAATGAAAAAGCAAGAAAACGCCTGTCAGACATCCATCGACACCCACCCCGAAAGCACGCCCAGAGGCAGACCGCGAGCAGGGTCGAGATCATCAAGAGGAAGGGCAACTCTCTATACAGTAGTCGCATAAGACGACGCCGCCATCCTTGCGGACAGAACGAGAGGACCAGGAGTATTCACTCTAGGGTGTCGAGGATATACATTCATCAACCAGGGTGGGATCCGTGGCTCTTTTAGGGAACCAAGAGAAGGTCGAATACTATAGAAATGATTCTCCTGTGGGGTGGTTAGCAAATGTATTGAAAGCTGACGAGCGCTGCTTGAATCTAATCAATCGGTCATCGATTCGACAACAGCGATAGAATAGCTCGAAGGTGCTGCTAGGGGTACAACTTACTGAAGTATTGTCGACATAAAGAAGAAGAAAGGAAAGACTTCCAAAGCAGCGAGGGCTCGACGACTTTTATACGGCTTAGAGTGGATCCAGATCATCTCGGTAAAAGTTTTCAGGTGGCAGGATTTTCAGCTGTTTTGGAGACTCAGTATGGAGCCAATGGCCACTCAGCGAGAGCACTATTTCCAATACGTAATCAACTGGCGAAACCTTTGGGTCACATCCCCTTCAGTTCTACCATATTCATTTGTTATTTACTTTATCCACTTGATCAATCATTTTTGTGCAGTTAGAGCTCGCTATCTTGCCCTTCCGTGACCATTGAAGCATCATAGCCTATTCCCTCAAGCCGCCCGGAGAGTGAACTCGACCCGGAGATACCGGCATTCTTTGTTGAATCGTCCTAATCACTAACTAGTAGCGCATTGCATGGATGCCTGGCTCACACACCAGGATGAGCCAACAGAACTCGTCAGACTCGCGTGATTGGCCGAAAGTGTGGAGCCAACCACGCATTTCCTCAGGAATCCCTCTTTCAGGCTGATAAATAGTAATCATTCGGCCTACGACTCAATAAGTAGAATCAATATTTAGCATCGCTTTATTCGAGATTATGTGGAAGACCTAACAACTCAGGCTAGCCTGTGTTGATCGAGAATCTACAATACTGTATATGCGCCTTGCTTCGCAGCATCGAGACGTTGACATGTGTTGGGTAGAGGACAGTAGCGTGCGGGTTCTCGAGGAATATTGGTGTATGACTACTGACAGGGACTTTCGCAATACTATCATCCGTACTGGAGACCAGTAGGGTATGGGGCTTTTGCGACCAAAACCTTACCTGAGAAACACTCCGTGCTTGGTTCTACCACGTGGTATACCACGCTTCTTGCTGATACCGACGACGAGGACGAATGAGAGGTACCATTTATTTCTATTTTTAGCATAATAGCTTTTACAGTATAGTAATAGGGCATAAGTTGGCAGCTTTGCTAGCAGAGAAATGTGTGACGCAAGCGCTGTTTACTCTCGTGCTGTTATTGACTTGACTAAGTGAGTGCTACGGGCTTGGGCCGTGAGGGGCCTGGGCTACGCCGGACCCTTCCACGGAGGAAAGCGGACTGAAACGATAGTGAAGGATCAGTTGTTATTATTGTTATCACATGGGGGGGCTAAAAATCGCCCGGTTCCCCATGACTGTACAACAGTGGCGGTACTTGCGGGCCAAAATAAAGAAAATATGAAGTTAGCCTCAACACGGTGCTGGTGAGAACTGACCATGACCTTCCTACATACACAAGCTCACAATATTTCAAGGACGGGAATCCCACCACTTCAAAGTCATAGCTCATATTCGTGGAGGTCGGAATCTAGGAATAAATAGGGAGAATGTTTGTAAATAGGTTATATGATGTTGGTTTTGGTTTGTCTATTATGTTATTATCGACATCTGACATCAGCCACGACCGTTTGTAATCTTGTCATTGAGCTGCGCATTTGGGAAAATCAGTCTGTCAATAAACTATTTGAGCACTACAGATGTGGTTCCTGATCTGTCTCGGCTTGGGCATCAACAAAATGATCTGCGGGCAGCACAGCGTCGCAGGCTTGATCAGTTTTGTGTATGCATCCAGTTTTGCTGGCATATTCCTCGTTTTTATTGAGAGCCAATTTTCCGTCCTCCCGTCCCGGCATGACCTCAAGGCATTTTGCGGCCGCTGCTGGTTGCAGAGCGGTGGAGTCTGTTGCGAGGTAGGGTGGATTCGATGAGGGCTGAGATTGTCGTTCGCGTTTCCTTGGTTCGTGCCACAGGCCGAGCTTCCGCAAAAATTTGAGGCCGAGTGGGAGGGCGGCAATCCGCCCAGTTGGGCCATTTTCCCTACATCCATTGCTAACATCACAACTCAACAAGCCCTCGACTTCATACTGCCCGCCACTCGTTATGCAAAACGGGACTAGAGTAGCTCATCATATTTTGTTTTATCAGCAAGCTTCCTTCTGACAGTATCCCCCACCTCATCACACCAAAACTCAGACACGACTCTCTCAACCTCAGTGGGTAGGGATCCTGATGGAGAAAGATGGTCTTCTAGGAGGAAGTTCATAGCATCCACAGAAGTTAAGCAACGCCAGAACCACACTCCATCCGAGTCCCACATGTTCTCCATGACTCTTGACACCGGAATATTATGCTCCATTGTCACCTTTTGTTTCTCCTCCTCTAGTATACCCATAAACTCCTGTCGTACTTTATTGTATACATCGTATTGCTCGGCTTGGATCTCGTCGATGCTACACCCGGTCAGCCAATACGGCGCCTTGAGCATCTCTGCAGGTAGAGCACAAATCCATTCTAAGTCAATTAAACATTTAACATTCCAATTGTCATCAACAAAAATGTTACTCGGATTGACATCAGTAAGATTAAGAAGAAATAGCCCATTGCGGTAGTCGCGGTTTATATAACGATGCGAGATTGCTCGTAGCAACACCATCACAGCCATCTGCCCCCGGCAGTCACTCTCGCTAAAAGCTGCGTATGGTTAAGCAAGAAACCGCCCACCGTGAAAAGTAACCAAGTCGGAAACGAAAGAGTCAGTACAGCAGTACGAAATGTTAGGCTGAGTTATTTGTGGTGCGCCATCGTTTTCCAGTACTGCAAGTGATGAAGACAGGTACCGGTTTGCCAGCGTTACTGTAACGTAAAACATAAGCATGTGTCACATATAAGCATGTGTCACAAAAATCCCTCAATTTCTTCTCTTTCAATTCAAT
>CAKNEU010000301.1:0-24893 GCA_930272665.1 Mariannaea elegans | reverse complement strand
TAATCTTTTACAGATGTAGTATTCTTACTTTTGTAAATATTATTTAAAATTATAAAAGTTCTTTATTAAGGTTATAAATAAGGTATATAGGTTATTTAAGGCATTTAATATTAATAATAGTAAACGATTTTTCTTTAATCTTTAGAATATTATCTTTAACTATAATATTAGGCTCTTAAAGTATTAACATAAAGATAAAATAGTATTTAAATTAGCATCTTTTAAACGTATATTAAGGTCTTTATAGTCTATGTCATATATTCTTAATACCCTACAGTTAATAACTGTAAGAATATCCCTTATAAGCTATTTTGTGGCGCAATTAAGTGTAGCGGATTTAGCTGAATTAGTTGATCTTTTTAGCCTAATAGCTAGAGGTCTATTATGCGAGAGTTACACCACGCTAACCGATATAATATTATTAATTGTAATAGCCTACTATATTGCTCAGAACCCCCGTGATGGTCTGACCCTTTGCTAACAAAAACCTTGAACCCTCTAGCCTGGGGTTAACCCATATCAGACTATTATATATTGGGTAAGAGGTGTAAAGTGTGCTACATGAGAGATGCATGAGTTCCATGCTTATTACCAACATGCTGACTGACTTGACTTCTGCATAACCTGGCCACCTCACTTGACCTGACCGGCCTTACGATCACCAGCTTCAAATGAATTCATCCGGCGAGCCAAACCGCATATAGCTGCTGACTACCGGATACGGAGATTATTGCGGCCGGTCGCACAACCTACTGGTGGCACAAGTCAAGGCGCTCGTGCTAATTATTGTCACATTTAGCAGGGAGGGAAAAAAAGGCATAGAAGCTCTTGATTTTCTATTTATCTGGTAGAAGAAGGTTTATCTTTTATAGAGGAGAATAGGGGTCAAATAAGGGTCTTCGTGGTGGAAAAGTTGCTACAGGCAGGCAGCTTAGTTGACGTTTATCGTGAAGTTTCCACAAGCAGGCAGCTTAGCTACCTTAGCTATGACTGACTCGGTGTATGCCTAAGCTGATAATACCGGAAATTGCCCACAAAAAAAATCTGGTGACTTTCTTTTGTAACGGGCTGGCCCAAGTTATTTAGGCGTACACATGAATTTAGTCATTGCATGCTATGTCCTCTCCAGGTATTATTTGGCTTCGGCTTGAAATACTGTTCATTGTATCCTTCTATTATGGGAAGGATCTAAAATTAATAACAAAGTTCTAATTATAGTACCTATTCTATTCTATTAGAATTTGTGAGGATGTCCAAGCGAGCGGGTTCCCCCTTCTCCCTCGTTTTGTCTTTATCGGAGAAGTAGAAATGAGGGACTTTGACTCCAAGAGAGGCGGGTCAAAAATTATTAAGAGCATGAAGCAAACTTTTTTCGAAACCCTAATAAACGTCGGCAAAAGGTTAGTGCATTTACAACACAAGGCATTAATTAGGATACATGGCATTGTTACAGAACGCGATGAGTCAATGACAAGATTGTTATTGCCTGGCGAATGATCTTTGCCATGTTTATTGATAACGCTTTCATTAGAGATATTTGTGCATCGAGTTGCCAGCAGCTGCACAAGTGTACTACGGAAAACAAAATTAACGGTTCCGCCGTTCAATTGGTTGAGCGAAGAGCGAGAATATGGGAGTTGTGGAGAGTATGCGCGGGACATGAGCAACTATCTCACTCGTCTCGTTCTGCGCTGCTGAAGTCATTTCCCCAAGAAATAAGAAGACTAAGAGGTACAGCACATAAAGACTACAAGTAAAAGTTTTATCTAGTCGTGCACCCGACGTGTGATTTAGAGAACGTGATGGCATCATCAACAGAAAGGCTGCTGATTGGACCGATTGGACCGTCGACTGACTAGTAACAAAATCACTGCTGACTTAGAACTAACGTAACATTTGCGAATACGAGCACAAAATACTAATAGTTTCTGGTCAATGATAGGTAGTAGCAAATTGACAATTAAAAGACAAAAGAATGACCAAGTTGAGATGCGGATACTGTCTAGTTTAACCTCGTCTGCTTTAGTGAAGCATTCGATAATTAATTGCCCACATTAATGAACACGCAGCCCATGTTGATCGATCTTATCGTCTACCCACCGCGATGACTTTACATCGTTCTGAGATGAGTTTCTCTGTCAGAGCAGCTTCCTATACCTGACGTGGTGTCTCTAAGGAGAGTTCTTGTACCCCAAAGGTTTTTGTTTCTGGTTGATGTGTCGGCTACTTGTTAACGGTATTCTCCGCCTCCAACTACCGGTACCAGTCTTTTCGGCGGTACACCCAAATAGGAATGCAAAATACCTAGTTTGGTATACAGATGTACTGGGTGGTTGGACTCAACATTGAGCCTGTTGGTCAGCATCGGGAATCCATAAATGAATGTTTGAAAAGACAAACATCGCAATATCGACATCCGATTGGTGTAGCGAGAGTACCCACCGTCCGTGGTCCTGTTGGCCTCCCGCCCACGCCCCTCGTTTCTCTCGGCTAAGCGGCAGACGATAATGTGTGAATTATCACTCATTCTTCTCTGGTTAAAATAATTGGCATGAGATCCTCTTCGCAGCCGCGGAGCTCTTTCCTTGAAAACCAAGACTAGTCCATCCCAGGAAGATTGCTACTCGCCTGGTGACCGGGATCCTCTTAAAGCAGACGGGACGAGAACATAATTAATGTAGTTGATTGGGGCGGATGCTTCCCCGCCTTTGCTTACGTGTGCTCTCCACTTCCCGGGGCGTCAGTCAGAAGCTTTATTTTTCCTTGGAGGATGGCAAGGTGATACTGCACCTAGCCATGTATGGATGCGTGGGTACGTATCTCCATAGACCCATCTAGTCACAATCACAGAGTTATCACTCGATTCCATCCCTCACTCATCTCGTCTACCAATGCTGGAATCTAGTGGCTCCCTGGGGAAATGGGGATTCTGCATAGCTGGATCTGCATCCTATCATATATAGGAACTCTTCGGCAAACTTTTATCCGAATTGGCTCGATTTTGGCTGGCTTTGCGGTGAGCTGATTCTCTTGCCATCAAGCCACGGCAACGCCGCAAAAGCATGCGTGTGTTGGTTCACTACGGGGGACATGGAATATTGATAAGCCGCCATTGGCTAACTTTCCAGTTCATTGACAGGGGGTAAGGGAGGGGAGAACAATTAAAAGTTGACAGATCCCTTCTGACGAGGGGTGGGACGTGGTCAAACATTTCTCAATTGACGAAACTCCGTTGAACTCGAAGCGAACGATCCGAGTTGAAAAATGGCAGCGCCAAATGATGGCCCCGTTCTGGTCCCTGACGATGCTCATGTCTCGTCTCTCCACCATTGTCAAATTTGTCATAAGCTAACTGGCAACCCAGGACCCGGATGGTGACTCTTCGCTTGGTGTTGTATGAGTACCCTTGATCGATCCCTTGCCAAGTCATAGAATAATGTCGCTTATTATTTATATTTTGGAGTAGGATGTAGCGTCATCAACTCAGAGTATATCAAGCTCTCTTATCAACTACCGACAAGAGAATGGGAGAACATATCACAGATATAAAGACGGAAGTGAGTAATTCCCAGTCCTAGACACTGCTAGCTTGTTATTCTAACTAATATTTACAGAATATAATCTCCCTAATGATGAGATCGAAAATGAAAGACTGGGTACAATATTGAGGTGTGCTCCTTTTTGTGTTTATACTGACGCTAACCAGACCTACAACATCATATATTTATGCTCACTTTCAATGATAAGCTCGGTCTAGCTCCACCAAACGACCCTGAATCGAAGGTAAAGCGAGTTCTCGATGTCGGTACCGGGACCGGAATTTGGGCAATGGATTATGCCGATGAACATCCGGAAGCTGAGGTGATACAACTCTGTCGATTTGAACAGCAAATACCAAGAGCTAACTAAAATAATGATAGGTTATCGGCATAGATCTATCGCCTATTCAGCCTGGCTTGTAAGATGCTTGCCACAAATGTATTCTATTCCTCACATGAACTAATAACACTCGAATAGTGTCCCACCAAATGTTCGGTTTATTATAGACGATTTGGAGGAACCGTGGAACTACAATGAGCCATTTGACTACATTCATAGCAGGGTGATGAACATGAGCATTGGAAACTGGGAGGACTATCTCCGCAAATGTTTTGGGTAAGTCTAAATTCTCCATCCAGCCATCTTACGATAGATCTAATTTCGCTAGAAACCTTGCTCCTGGAGGTTATCTGGAATTGCAAGAGGCTAGCATTGCCATAACATCTGATGACGGCACACTCACAGATCAGAAGCATCTCTATAAATGGACTACATCTCTAAAGGAGGCATGTGAAAGATTGCAAAGACCTACCGTGGTTTTTGACAATCTTAAAGAGACTATGGCTGAGATTGGCTTCACGGATATTGCTGATGCCCGATTCAAGTGGCCCACCAACACCTGGCCCAAGGATAAAAAATACAAGGAGCTTGGGAGATGGAACAATGAGAACGAAATGAATGGCATAGAGGCACTTACATTAGCACCGTTCACCAGGGGCCTCGATTGGACGAAAGAAGAGGTCGATGTCTTTTTGGCCGCCGTGAGGAAGGACTTTAACGATCCGAAAATTCATGCTTATTGGCCAATGTATGTATGATCTTGGACAATATGCAATAACGTGTGCTAATAATGCGATAGATGCTCTATATATGGCAAGAAGCCCGAGGCTTAAGCCTCTGACTTCACAGGAAGCGCGGTGGTTTAGTACTGGAAGGAGTGACAGATTACGTGATGGTGCGATGAGGATTTATTTGGTTATGATTTGGGGTTTTCGATTGTCACACATCCTGGTGTTTCGACCTTTTATGTGAGAAATGTCAGTCATTTCCCATTTACATGACAGTAATCAAGTCCTACGTATTGCGGAGTTGGTTAGCTTATGTCTTTGTCAAGAAACGTAAAATTCATCTCCTCGCTTGGATTAGTACAATTTCGCTGGTGTTCTTACAATCACCTGCTTGCAACTATACGTCACGACTGACAAAGTAGGAAGCTCTATAACTTATTTGCTAACTTATCGTCTTGTCTATTCTCTGCTCTTTCATAGTTCGGATATGTGTTCAACGAGTGGCCGTTGAATTTCCCTAGTATTTTCAAATGCAGATGGTGGTTGTCTGCACCTTTGCCTGTTAAGGTACTAACCTATTAAGAGGCATCACAACGAGATGGATGATTGAGGTCATAGAATGTCTTGATTTCTAGCTATTGGAAGGGAAAAGGTAGATCTTTTATAATCAGGATAGTTGATATCCTTCATCAGGGTCAGGGGCATTTAGCTGAGTTAGCTTCCGGTGGGGAGCCGGCGGCTCCATCGGATATAGCTTTATTGTGATAAGAGGAATTTAATATAGGAGGAATGTATATGTATTATAGTAGAAAGTGTGCAACTTGGTAATATGCGCAACTTAGCAATAAAGCGATGGAAATTGCAAGAATAGAAAAAGAGAGCGTGTATATTTAATGGCAGTTGTAGCTAGCTAATTGAAGCAATATTCGTGGAGAAATCGCGAGTAATGATGATCAGAATGATAGCAAGTAAGGCATTTCACGATGACGAAGTTGTAGGTATGTACTCTATGTGACAGACGACGAACTCGATCTAGGGTAGCCGACAATGTCCGATTTCTCTATTTTGCGTAGATCAATAATTATGCTCCCAAATCGGTAAGAATACTTATCTCAATTCTATAATCATAGTAATATAATCTTCTTGCTATAATTATTTTTATTCATAGTCATATTCTAGTGCCTCTCATCAATATTTAATTAAACACATCAACTCAGGCCGTATTGGACAAAGTCACGTGTCTGACGTCGATCCTTTCCATGTGACATAGCACGTGATGAAATTTAACGAGTTATCACCAACATTTGAACATGGAGTGCCTCACATGACTTGCATCTGGAACCTGCATATGTTGCCCAGTGCTACCGTCCTCTTGAATACATGCAAAATTACTGGCCACAGTAATTGCATATATTAATAGGACTTCCCAACTGCATTGTCCATGGAGCTTCAATGTCTATGCTCAGCTCTTTCATCAAACACTTTTCCTTGACCGCCTCAAGGCATTCTTCGTCTTTTGCTGGGCAGCTCAGGAACCCCAGTTGGGTACGCTCACAACCCTAGCGCCTCCCGAAATAGCAACCTCAAAGCAACCCAATATCTGCCACGGCGCCATACCGATTAATATGGAGGACCTACGAATGAGTTCCTTAGCTTGTCCCCGCTGCTCGCGACGCTTCACAAAAAGTAAAGATTTCAATCCTTTGTTTGATGAGTTGGCTAATTTGCATGTTAGAATCCTCATTGGTGCGACACTCGAAGCGTTGCTTACAAGATCTGAAGCCGCCACGTAGGCAGAAAGCATGCCAAAGCTGTGCAAACTCGAAGTTACGCTGCGACCTACAGCGACCAAGTTGTAGCAGATGTCGAAAGCATACCATTCAGTGTGAGTATCGCCGAAGCGAGGGCGCTGTAATTCCAGCGGCAACAAATGAAATGCGGCCCACAGCTGTCACCAATACATACCAGCCCTCCTCCATTAATGACTCAGGTAGCAATGTGAATGTGTCTACAAGCGATACTATCAGCTCACATCCCGGCGCACCATCAAGCATCTCAACTTTCGATACTCGGCAGCCGTGCGGTAGTGAAACGCCTTCAATAAACAACAATAACGAAGGAACACACTCATTTGCCTCTAGCTCTTGCTTGTCCACTTTGGACAATTCCACCGAGAGTAATAACGGCCAACATGCTTCCAACCTCTGGCATTTCGATGCTCACTCTTTGGGGCCGGATCCGAGTTTCTTGCCGGAACAGGTTGCGGCCAAGCTAATGATTTCCGACCACCGACGAAGGGTATTGTTGGGGACAGCGAATAATAGTTCAAGCCATGGGGTTATTGTTCAGCATACTGCACACTTCGTGACTCGGGTCCTTAAGTCTTGGCCTCGCATGATGGCTACACATTATACGAAGAATCTCCCACCTGTGATCCATAGACTCCAACTAACGGAAGGCACACCAATCCCCTTGGCCAACTGCTACACATTAGTGAAGATGTGGGCAGGCTGTGCAGACGGTAGTTACGAATTAGTACAGAATACCATATATCAGGAAGTGCGAAGGCTACTTGGAGAGGCAAGTGTTTAAACGTCCCAGATGTCTTTTTATCTAGGGTGAATATATTTGCTGACTTGTTCTCTACAGTATTCTTCTTTTGATGAAAAAGACCTTTTAGCAGCGGCGCAGTCGCTCTTAATCCTGCTTATAGTCCTGCTTTACGGGCTTCAACGGCCACAAGATCGTTCTATGGATGCGCAACTTCTAGTTGATGCATGGGACATTAAGCATGCTCTTGCAAAAACGGGCCTTTTTTTAAATCAGGAGTCAAGTCACACTATGCCACCCTGGAAGGACTGGGCTATAGTTTCTGCTAAGCGCCGAACGATACTCGCCTTTCATCACGTTGAATGGTCATGGTCTATCAAATATGGATACCCAATCCTTACTTGCTTTGAACTTGGCCCACTCCCTGCTCCGGCGGCGAAATACCTTTGGCAGGAAACTAATGAAGAAACGTGGATGCGGCTTTACGAAGAATGGCTTCGTCAATGGGCTGATGGAAGCTATAGGATAGCAGAATTCTTCCAAATCGAGGCCGGTGACGCTTTGGACGAAAGAAGCGAGATGTGGTTAGCGGAAGTTGATGAATTCGGCATGATGTTAATGGCGGAAGGTGACACTCCCTAGCCGTCTACTTCGCTTTTTAATAGTCGAGCTAACACCTCTAGTTAATGGCATTGGCGATCCTGAATAGCTGACCGTGTGATTTGCAAGGGATGTTAGTTGAGTATTGGTCCAGCATCTCAACATCTCTGTTAAAAGATGGCGCCAGGTCCGGATAGTAGAATTTCCTAAGCGAGTACATTAGAATATGAGTTCATGCTAGGGCTTACTCGAGAAATCCGGCGAACTTATCCAGCCCCCCATCTTACACAACTGGTCGACTCGAACTACATAATAGCAACTTCTTGAGTATTAAGATCTGGTCTTATATAAGGGATAAACGTATTGTGATTGGTTTATGTCAGCAGGGGATTAAGATGTCATTTTAGCCACGCCACATGTCTCAATCATGCTCATAGATCATTTTGGCCTAGCCGGGTGTAGCCAATGAGCGTCGCCACATGGGTGTGGGAATTCAACTCTGAGGTAAGATAAGGGCATGTCAGGCTCAAATAACCTTCAACAACTTCCCCGGCTTAGAAACTAAATTTCGTGCAGCAGTCACTTAAGTAGAAGAATGGCCAATCACGAGAACAGTAACCTGACACCTTTAAGCACGAAGCCTTCTCCAGCACCCTGATTTGAAACCCACCGGGTCCTAAACCCCTCTATTTGAGGATATTATTTGACAAGCTAGGATGCCGTTTCCAAACCTCCTTATTTCTGGACTGTATTTCAGATCGAAATACTCGGATATATCATAGATCACTATTGAGGATAAACCCTCCAGGCCTTTTCTAAAAGCTCCTTCACTGTAGAAGTTTTGATTTCCGGAAACATATCGTTCAGTGTCTTTTCTCGCTTCAGATCAAAAGCACTAGCTTCGAGCAGCAAGCTGTAGGGAATAATACAGCCTTGGAACTGGTCATTGAGGAAGAACTTGTATGTCTCTACTTGACCTAGAGGGTCTGTCCACCGGCCAGCTTTTAAGTTTTCTGCAGAGTCGTGCGATACCTTGAACTTGGTCCCTGCGTTTTTGTGTTGAGTGTTGCGATTGTTCGAATCAGCCCTGCTGTAGTCGATTGAGATGTTATTTATCAAGTTATTGAGTCTTTGGTGCTTAACTTTGACTTTCACTCTGGCATATATGTAGATGATAGGAAAGGGGGGACTTGTGGCCTGATTATATACTGTCGCTCATGGTTCAGCATTTGATGACCGCGGTATACCCAGCAAATACTTAAAAGATATGACAGATGTAGGTCCGTATTGCCAAAAGGGGTAGTGCCTGCGCGACTTCCGGCTATTCTATATGCCGCCGTATCCGGCTACATACTACTACACTTATATGGAACACAGTTGATTGGTCGCCAAACTTTTGTCCCAATCGCTTGATTTGCAATCATAACGAAGTGTTCTTGGATTTCTAATCATTCAGTTCATGCAAGTTATCTTTAATAAAAAACGAGGCACAAGGATCAAGCACCCCTAGCCGCGAACTGATGGAAGTGAACGCGGAGCTCCGAGTACCATGACAACCCGAACTCCGAGTATCCTCACAACTGGTATTCACAGAAAGCAATATCTAAAGACATTATAAAGCTGGAACATTTTTCCTTTTACGATGATATTATTAAAATATACTCGGTCTTTAAGAGTTCACCATGTCGAAATTGATGTTGTACGGAGCGAATGGGTACACTGGTCGCATGGCAAGTCTGCATGCGAAAAGGATCGGCATTGACTTCATTGTGGCTGGAAGAACGGACGATAAAATCAACGAGCTTGCGTCATTACTAAATCTCCCGTGTCGAGTATTCGACGTCAATTGCTCGCATCTTGTCGACTCGGCATTAACGGGCGTTTCGGTTCTACTCAACTGCGCCGGGCCATTCAATCGCACGGCCGAGCCTTTGATGGAAGCATGCATACGAAACAGAGTGCACTATCTCGACATTGCCGCAGAGTTGGATGTTTATCGAATCGCTGAGGAATTGGATCAGAAGGCAAGGGAGGCAAATGTTATGCTCATGCTAGGTTGCGGTGGGAGTGTCGCCATGCTGGGCTGTCTGGCCGGTCATGTCGTGGAGCGCGTCCAAGATGTATCCGGAATTGATATTGCCCTGCACGTCGCTGGATCTATGTCACGAGGTTCAGCAGTCAGTGCGGCGGAAAACGTGACAACAGAATGCCTTCAGCGTGTCGATGGGAAGTTGGTAGAGCAGGATATCGGCAATACAAGTCTGTTCGATTTTCACGATGGCCAGGGCCTTGTAACAAGCCTGCCTATCGCATTGCCAGATCTCATCACCATCTGGAAATCAACCAATGTGGCCAATATTAGCGTCTTTGTTCACGCATCCGAAGACGCCTTCCCAACCCAAGCCTTCACAACTTTGCCGGATGGTCCGACGCTCGAGGAAAGAGAGACAAGTCCCTATCACGCTGCCGTTACTGTCATCGCCTCTAATGGAGCCACAAGTCGTGCTGTGCTTCATACGGTGAATGGGTATACATTCACGTCACTGGCGTCAATTGAGGGGGCGAGGAGGGTCTTGGCCGGGGAGGCGCAGGGAGGCTTTCAAACGCCTGCTTTGATCTTCGGCAATGGATTTGTTGAAAGTATCGCAGGGAGTAGCATAGAAGATATATAAGGGAATATAAATCTCCACAACGAACTTGTTAACCATGCATAATTTATTGATCGCGGTGCTAAACTCGGAAGACAGGGCTGTTGTATCAGTTTGGAAGTGCACAATTGACACAGAAATTATGAGAAGGAATTATTTCTTCCCATTAGTAGCACTCAAATTTTACGTTAACTTTAACATGTGGTTTGATCAGCTTCTCGCCAAAGATATCCTGGGCCGGGGCGGGAGACGGCCCAAGGCGCCTTCATACCACAGGCAACTGAAGCCTGTGTAGTATTGATGGCCAATAGGTAGTGCCATGCATGGCCATTAGTCATGGCCATAACTCTGGGACCTGGATGACGAAGCACATTAGATGTCGAGGAAGACCATCGGAGCTCGGAGTTTCTGGTGCAGTTCCAGGCCCGACTTGTCGCAGACTGGTGGGTCTTGTCAATCGCTGACTGACTCCTTGTGCCAGGGAGTGCGGGATTTGCCTAGGGTCCTGCCGATCGATTTCAGGTATGGACGGCGGTGAAGCTACTCCGTATGTCATGAGACGCGTCTTGACTAAAAGAGGTACCCTCATAAATGCTTGGTGGAGAAATTGGTTCTTGATGCTTGGGCATATGCATCCACATATCTTCATTGTCACGCTACTGTGAGCCAGCTTGTGTTGTGAGCTGAGAGCCGGCTTGCACGATAAGGGAATGGTATCCTAGTCCGGTCCCGCTAGTCAAACTCGCACTCTCGACGAAATGAGCTGGGTTCAGATCTGAGAACTAGATATTGGGGAGAATTCATACAGGTTTCGGATTTCGGAGTTCCGCGTGTTGCTGCCAGCTCCACAAAAGGATAACTACATCCTTGTGGTTGGATGGATGGGGAATTTCCATGGGCATTCGGAGGAAACTGTTGCGCTTATTGATGACTGCAGTTAAGGTTCTGCCGATCTCTATTAGCGACGTTTAGATCAGCTCAAACGGCGTTAATGCTCGACCGGGGGTATGTTGACGACATCCATCTTAATTCCGTTATACCCAATAATATCCACCTTGTCCTGCAGAGTAAGTTATATAATACCGACATCCACTTGTTGCTGATTACTACCTCGATAGCCGGCCAGTACTACAAATTTATTCCATAAATCATGGGCCAACTCATCTGGCTCATAACAGCTACCACCTCTGGACTTGGCGCTGCACTTGTCGAGCAACTCGTCGCCAGGGGTGACAAGGTTGTTGCCACGGGTCGCAACGCGGTAACACGTCTCGAGTCTTTGAAGTCGGATAATGTGGCCGTTATTGATCTCGACGTCACTGCACCCCGATCCGAAATCGATGCTCAAGTAAAGCGGGCTTGGGACGTTTGGGGGCGGATTGACGTCCTCATGAACAATGCTGGCGTTTCGGCACCAAAGAGCATTGAGGAGGCTGAGTGAGTTATTACGCTGGTGGATCTTTATTTAGCAGAATCTAACTGAAATATACAATAGGGATGATTTTGTGACCAATATCTTCAATGTCAATCTCTTTGGCACTTTACATGTCACGCAGTCTATTCTACCATACTTTCGAGCCCATAGAAACGGCACCGTTGCATTTACTGGTGCTGGCGTAGGGTGGGGGGCGCTTCCTTTCCTCTCCCATTATGCCGCCTCAAAAGCTGCCCTTGACATTTTTGTTGAGGGACTTGCGAAAGAGGTCCAGCCATTCAACATCCGCTGCGTCATCTTCGAGCCTGGCGGGTTTGTATCGCAACTTGGGATGCCTCGAGAGGGATCTAACGATGGGTTTGGAAAATATCAACCAGCGATAACTGAATACACGCCGCTTTTTGATGACGTGATGAAGGTTTTTGCCGCAGAAATTGGTCCAAACATTCCCGGGGACGTCAACAAATTATCACAGCGTATCGCAGATTGTATACATGGCAAAGGGCTCTTTGCTGGGCAACCCTGGGCGGTGCGAGTTATACTTGGGAGCGACGCATTGGCTTTAATACGACAAAAGTGCAGTGAGCAATTGAAGCTTGCCAATCACGGAGAGACTATAAGTCTTAGTACGGACCGGGATGGTCATAACCATATGGTTAGTCAGGGGATGTTACGGTTCACATCGATTTCAGAGAGAGAAATCTAGCAATACTTGGATAGCTGACATAGTGATGGAAGTTTTGACACTGGTGATAAGATTGAGTCGCGGTCCTTCAGCCTCTCTGCAGCTCTAGAGGGGTCTGAAAATGGCCTGATATATAGTGTGATTTCCTTTACAGACAAAATAGCCATTTGACCCTTAAATGTGATGCGAAGGGAAATGTTTGGTGGAAAGGGCGGATCACAACCTGTGTCGGAACATACCACTTCGCCATAAGTTCCACTCCACTATCAGGTTAGACACTCCAACCACCCATACCACACGAAGGTTTTGTATGTTACTCGCGAGTTGCATGAAATTACCACGAGGATGGCGCCAGCGTAGAGGGTGAACAAGCGGAAGCACCTCAGTGTCTATAGGCTGGCGCATATAACTAGTCGTAATTTTTGGGTGAGGGAGGACAGACCACAAGATAGAGGATGAAATAGTCACTCAAGCGTGATCTACAGCTTCAAACCCAGGGACCACCCAAGTAGCGGTATGTTGGGGATTAGACGAGCACTGGTCACTGTATGGATCATCATGCAGCTGCCGACCTGTTTAGAGCGGCGGAAATATTTTGACCCCAATTCAAGACGAGAGCTGGGTGTGACTTAGCAAATAAAGTACTTGTAATAGTGATACTAAGCTCTTTCAGTCCCTCTGCCGCTTACAAATACCTCTGTCTGCTATATAACTATAATAAATCACTTTGTCGCTTAGAAATACAGCAAAGTTGTTGCAAGGTAGGGGACTTAGTAACACCTTTTTTGAGTCCATAAATAAGGCTTCCCGCGCGCCTTCTTAATCATTACTATCACCTTCTATCAATTAATCTGATTACTCAAGTATTAGATCGACAGACTATACATTAGTGACTTGTCAAGAAAAATACAGTAATGCTCGTTCTCATCGCCGGAATCACTGGCAATTTGGGCACTCGCCTGGCCAAAGTAGCAACCTCCCGGGGTCTACAGGTCCGAGGTTTAGGTCGTGACCGCACCAGGCTGGACGAGAAGAAGACTGGAACTGTTGAGTCATTTGTCACCTCTAAGACTTATTACGATATTTCCGCGCTCGAGACAGCAGTTGTCGGCGTTGACGCTGTTATTTGCGCCTATTCACCCAGCGCTATACTGGGCTTGGAGGGTCACCTTCTTCTCTTCCGTGCCGCCGAACGCGCAGGCGTCACCGTCTTCCTCGCTTCGTCCTGGGGTCACCCCTTGGACAAAATATCTTTTGGCGAGTATGAACACTACGACACTCACATCGCATTCAAACAACAGGTAGCCATGACTAGCTCTATCAAGCCGGTCTTCATGAATGTCGGAATATTCGCCGATCTTCTCTACGGGCCGTTTGGATCGGGAGGTTGGGACACGACTGGTGCGAATCCCACAATCGAGTATTGGGGCCAGGGGAACATGCGGAAGATACATTGGTCGGAACTCAATGACGTGGCCGAATGGACGATTGATGTTCTACAGAGCGAGGACGTATTGGCGGGCAAGGGTGGCACATATCAAATGCAATCCGGAGCTTCTACCCTCGAAGAGTTCGCAGCCACATGGACGAAAGTTACCGGAGAGAAGGTCAACCTCGTCAGCCGAGGCAGCTTTGAGGATCTCGAGTCGTTGGTTTACACAGCGCGCAAGGAGAAGGGTACGGGCCGATATATCGAGTACCTCGTTAATGCGACATCACTCCTCCACACGAAAGGAGCGTTTGTTATGACCGAGTTTGATCTCACGGACAACTCAAAGCACCGTACTACTTTGGAAGAGTATGTCACTGCACTTCTTATGAACCGCACTACTGTCGAGAAGTATATTAAGAGGCTTGAGTCAGCACATTAAATAAGACAATAAGCGTAAGGTAGAATTCAATAGTAGACACTTCAACTTCACCCTCTCCTGAAGTGAATTTCTATTTTTATATTATAAGAAGATAAGTTGAGAGCTTAGTCTAACGTCCTGGTGTGAGGCCGTGAAAGCGCAAATAACACAGAGCGATACCTAAAAATAACAACAAAAGCCTACGTTCTCTACATGGGATGGCTATAAAGTGTGAGCGTTCAGATTCTGGGATGACACTTAGAAGAAAATAGCAAATGTAAAAGATATTAATGAAATGAAAGTTATAAGCACGTTCTTTGCCCGTGTAGTGCCTGCCATGGCTTTGATCCACTCTGGTGGTAAAACCGAAAGTCACGAGAATCATACGAGTCAGAGGATTCAAGGTCAAGATACGTAGGGGGCTGGTGTTAGCTGTTTGATGGCGCCTGTATTAACTTTTTCGTGAAACTGTTGGAGTTTCCCGGTCCTGGGCGTCTAGTCCTAGTGGCGAATGAGGGAAAAACACTAGAATGCCCCCGAAAGCCTCGAGAAGAAGCTATATGTCATGGCAACCCTTCTAACAATTCCACTACGACTTCGGGGAATGGTGTCATAGAAACTCCCATATAGATGTAAACAGCCCTATCTATCAAAAATTTACCTACCACTTCAGGGGGGTTAAGCCATAGAAAACCCCATACAAGCTCAAAATACACTAACGAAGACCAGAGGGTGAAGTTATAGCAACCCCGGGGAGGCGAAGTCGTAGATATTTGATGATTAAAATTACTACAAAGTAGATATATCAATTCACAACGTTTTAAATATGACGCTTACGAAGTATCAGAAGCAGAGAACCCGAATTGCCATGTTACGGTCGCGTTGAAGTTTTGACTGTGATATGGTTGTGAGTGTACCGCAATTCGAGCATGTGGTTGATGGGTTAGCAACCACAAAGTGAAAAGGTGTATCAGTTCTACTGCTCTAAGCTTTATGATGCATCTTTATAATTAAGGCCAGTTAAATCTACCAAGTTGTATTAATACCTTTATAGAATTAAGAGCTTTGAAATAAATTGTCAATTACTCATGTCTACCTGGGGCGGAGCATTGTGGCTGTGTAACTAACCGACATATTAGTCAACCCTGCAATAACCCCCAGTCGTACGACAAGTCGGAAAATATCGCTAACACAATATGTGTCTTTCTGGCTCATTATCATCTAAATAACTACAAAACGCAAAGCCATGGAGACGAAATCATACCGCATGGCCAATATGGCATTTCGAATTGACCAGGTGACACGCGAGCCGACCGTGCGTGCCCACCTATTTCAATCGCCCACCTACGGATATATATGCGATTCGTGTCAAGGCATTCCTTCTGAACTCATTGTAGCGGGCGCCCAATACGTTTCGAATAAGTGCCGCGGCCGTCATGCCTGGGGAGAGAACTGTAAGGGCAACCATCAGCTCACTTGCGATAGTTGCCATGAGCGAATCGAGGGAACCCACGGCCATTGTAGCATCTGCAACGAGGGCGATTATGACCTCTGTGAGAAGTGTTTGGATGAAGGAAAAGATTGTTTTGTGGAAGAGCATAAGATTCGAAGGCTTTGTTTCAAGGATAAGATAATCCGCGACTGCGAGCCCGAGGAAGATGAACCAGCATCGATCGAACCATGCGAGCTCGAGGATGGCAATGCCGCAGAGAAGAAGACTGAGACCGATGAACCAAAATCACCTTATGAGCTATCCAAGATACTTCATAAGGGTTACCTCTTCCATTCTAACCTTGCATCCTTGCGTCACTCAGCGAATTCTGGATGCCATTCGTGCTCAGTCATTGTATTTAGGATACCCGTCGATCTGGAGCTGCTAGATGATGCACCGCTTTACCTGGAAGCGCGAGCAATGGAAGTACCACTCACTGTTCAATTCACGACTAGTCTTTCAAATGCTATGTTGGAGGAGCCGGATCTCGATGCCACGGGGGACTGGGGCTTCCCTGCTCTGGTCCTGTCGTACGGTAAAGAGGATGGCCAACGAGAACCTCTCATCCCACTGGTATATGAGTGCGAGAGTCGAGCTGAAAGAGTATCATCACGTCAAGTTGAATGGTTTCCTAACAACAGTGAGTGATATATTACTCAAGTAATGTTTTCGAAGCTGATCGAAACCGGTAGAACCGCAGCAGATCTCACCAATTGTCGACGCTGACGGAAATCTCAGTGTTGTGATGGACTGGATAAAAGCTTGTACCAGCACACACGATGAATGCTCTGGCGGGCTCAGACATGAGTTTTTACCGACTCGTTTGATCGATTGCAATCCTTCGGAAACCACATCATCACTATGTCTCGTTAATGGTTCGGATTTGCCGCACGGGTCTAGCTACGTTACTCTTAGCTACTGCTGGGGCCAGGTGTCAGCAACCCCATGGGCAAACACAAAAGAAAGACTAGAGGACTTTCAAGTGTCAATACCCACCGATGTACTCCCGAAAACTATCATCGATGCTGTCAAAGTGGTTCGAGCAATAGGCCAGCGGTATATATGGATTGATAGCATCTGTATCGTACAGGACGACCGCGAGGATTGGGCTCAAGAGGCCAGGATGATGGGAGAAGTATATTCCAACTCATTACTTACTTTGGTCTCGGGATCCGACTCTGCTGACGGTGGGCTTTTCCTGAGCCGAGAGCAGCTCAAAGTGAGCGCTGCACGAATGACGGCATCTTCTGTAATGGATATGAGGGCACCTCTGAATGTCACAATCTATCCGTCTATCAACGACGTCGACCTATACGAGGGGCCAACGATGAAACGAGCATGGTGTTTTCAAGAAGAGTTGCTCTCTCGACGCCGACTCTACTTTACCAAGGGCCAGTTTGTTTGGGTATGCCAGTCACAGAAATGGGAGGAAGTTGGCTGGAAATCGCCCGGCGACAATCCAAATAGCAGTGGTTACACGCCACCACGGTACCCCATCGATGCAGCTTTCTCCCAGAGCCAGACTTCCGGCGAGTGGTTCGATATTGTAAAGGAATACACTTCGCGATCCCTTACATACGAGAGCGATATGTTCCCGGCCCTGGGCAGTGTTGCATCGCAGCTTCAAAAGAAGTACGGCTGTCGCTACCTCGGCGGTATCTGGGAGGATGAGATACTTTCTGGCCTCCTTTGGCAACGATACGATGACACAACAGCGCGTCCAACGTCGTATAAGGTGCCAAGTTGGTCCTGGTTCGGCGTCAGAGGCCGTGTCATTTTCCAACGTGGCACCAGTGATGGTTCAGTGGCGGATGCGGAACTTATAGGTCACCAGGTGAAGACGTGTGATGGCAATGACTTTAGTCAAGTCTCACCAGATTCTACCATTACACTGCGTGCTCGTTTGTTGAGTTGCATCATTACTGATGATACAAGTGACGACCCTTGGTTGAAACTCAAGAATGCATATCAAACGCCCGAAGAGGAGGGAGACCCAGATTTGGATTCGGAAGATCAACCAGATGAAGAACCTGAGGAAAAGCTAGAGGATAAAGTGAACAAGGCTTTAGATGGTGAGACCATGGCTGGTCAACCTGACCCGAAAGTTGAAGGCGACAACGGCGAGCAACAGCATGAGGAACAAGAATGCACAAACTGCTGTAGTGGACAAGACTGTACTGTTGTCTCTAAGCCTCATGCGGATTATCAAAATGCCAGGGTTGTCTCACGACCCTGGGAAGCTACACCACCTCTGAAACTAATGCCGGCATCTGGCCAACTGAATTTGGCTGCCTGCGTCACGACTCGATCAGATGCGCGCACATTCGGCGTTGTTCTTTTTGACGATGAGGAACAGGCTCAACATAAAGAGATCCATGTTGCCTTTATAGCATACTCCCAGCGACCAGGCAACTTAGTTGATAGAAACGGGCTTGCGCTCGTCCGTCAAGGTACGGATGAGGAGAACAACTTGCCACGGTACAAGAGAGTTGGATTTGTAGCTTTTTGGGATAAGATTTTGGGAGATGATATTGGATTTATCATAAACAAGGAGAAAGAGGATTTTGTTCTTGTCTAGTCTCTGGGTGGCTGAGAAAGATCAGTGCCCTTCGAATGGTAAATTGAATTGATTAACGGGGTAAGAGTTAAATACAATAGAAACTTAAATAAAGCAGGGCATGTAGCTTCGGTCGACCGCGTGTTATCAATTGCAAATAAATGGTAACTAACTTTGTCTAAGAGTTCTTGATTGCTGCGCCATGTAATAATTGCCCTGCCAAGATACCATGTATCCATTTCTGTAATACAAACGTACCCATGACCCTATACTTAAAATACCTGCTCGCCTATGGCAAACAAAATTGAACTTGGTTTAATGCTCCTTTGGCTAGGTTGATTATTCTAAACTCATCCCCCCCTGTTCTGACTCAACCCCCAAAGCTCATGATTGATTTATATTCAACTTTATTTTACTGACGTTGGACTGCGAGACCTTTGGCACCTGCATGTCAAGTAGATGGCTGCCTAATGCAAAGAGTCGGCCTTAATAGATCACTCTAGTTCCGCACCACCATTCGATCAACTACCGGTGCCACTTATCTCCTGTATCCATTCTCGGACACATACGTGAAACTTATCGATGAATAGTTTTTCCGTTGCCCACGACGTGACAACTCGAAGAACGAGCGAGCCATCTGGCTGGTGCTCCCAAACATGGAACTCGAAGTCTTTCTGCAATCTCTCCACAAGTGGCCCTGGCAAAACAGGGAAAACTTGATTTGTTTTCGTTTCAGTCCGCAATTTGATCCCCAGCTTTGTAAGACTGGTTGAAATGTCTGCTGCCATTATATTCGCATGCTCCGCAAGGCGGAATAACAGATCGTCCCGAAAGAGTTCCGCAAATTGAATCCCAAGGATTCTGCCTTTGGCAAGGAGTTGACCTCGTTGCTTCATATGATAGGGGAATTCGACCGCCAGCGCCTGATTTCTAATGATAATGGCCTCGCCCAAAAGAGCTCCCGTTTTAGTTCCCCCGATCCAGAACATGTCCGTCAGCTTGTGTATGTCCTGCAAGGTCATGTCATTTACAGTAGACATTAGTGCAGCGCCGAGGCGGGCGCCGTCAAGAAACAGAAGCAGGTTGAGCTCTTGGCAGGTCTGGGAGATAGCAGTTAGCTCGCTCAGTGTATACACGGTGCCAACCTCCGAAGCATTGGCGATATACACCAGTCGAGGTTTCGCCTGATGAGCAAAGACCTCATTCTGAGCCACAGCATCTCTGATACTGTCCGGGAGTATTTTGCCGTCCGCGGAAACCACGAGAATAATTTTATGCCCAGTGGCTTCAATGGCGCCAGCCTCTCGAGTGACAATGTGCGCTGATGTCGCCGCTATGATGGCCTCGTGGGATTTCAGACAGCTGGCAATACACACCAGGTTTGCCGCAGTCCCCCCTGTCACAAAGAAGATAGAGGCATCGTGAATGCCGATTTTCTCTCGTATGAGACGTTTCGCCTGTGCACAGTACTCGTCGTCACCATATGGGGGTTGCTGCATCCGATTTGTGCGGACCAGAGCTTCCAGAATGCGTGGATGTACACCTTCGCTGTAGTCGTCAGCGAAGCTATAAGTCATTATCTTAATAAGATGGGAGATCTGTGGTTGTGATATTGTTCTTTTTCCGATATTGAAAGAGAGAATATTGCGTCAAGACAGTGGCTGACTTTAGGGCAGCTGTGTAATAATTAAACAATTACAAAAACAGAAAAGCAGTAAACCAACCCAGGTACTAGCACAATCCTCAGCGCACTGTCGCACCAACCGTAAACGCGCAAAGCCAACGAATCGGCGGCACTACTCGGACCCGAAAAGATTTTCGGGTGGGATACGGATAGGATAAGGTGGCTGCGGATCTCGATGAGCGAGGTTGGGGTCTCGAGACTCTTACTAGTAACATCTCGGCAAATCCATCGGTAGTTGCAGCATACGCGGGGCATTTTCCGGACCAAGGATCACCCTAAAATGTGTAATGATAACTACTAGATGTATAGTACTTGGAAATTTAACTCCTACCAATCACTTATCAAAGTTTTTATAGTTCACAAGTACCAGTTCCTTAGATACGGCGAAGCATGCCTTGTGAGTAAGTTGTGGGCTGGCTATATATAAGCACATAGATGAACCATGAATTAACCTGAAATATTCGAAAACAATCGTTCCATCCCATCTTCTGTACACAAAACAAGCCCCAGCCTCGAAACTGATTTCCACCCATTTGCCATGCAGACTAGCCATCCGCCCGCTGTTTGGCCCAACTTTCTATAACACCTTAGTACTGAAAGCCACCTTGATACTGTCCTTGTGCAGCTGACATCACAACTGGATATTACCATGGCCAGCTACAAATTCGAGGGGTGGTTGGCGTTGGACAGGGATGCGGTGGATGGGAAAATGGTTTGGGACGAATACCAGCCAAAGATATGGGAGGAAGGGGACGTTGATATCAAGGTTACCCACTGCGGCGTTTGTGCTTCTGATCTTCATGTTCTTCGCAGTGGCTGGGGGCCTGCCATGTACCCATGCTGTGCCGGACATGAGATCGTTGGCAAAGTTGTCAGAGCCGGCACCAAAGTCGAAAACGGTCTCAAGTATGTCAAGCAAGAATTCGCTTCCTTTTCCTTTTCCATTATTTCCCAGTACTCACTAACTGCCATAATACACAGACTAGGGGACCGTGTAGGTGTCGGGCCACAGGCCATGTCTTGCCTCAAGTGCGACCAGTGCCTCCAGGGGAAAGAAAATTACTGCTCAGGCACTATCGTTGGCACATACAATGGATTGTACCCTGATGGAAGTAAGTCTTATGGAGGTTACGGCCAATATTGCCGCATCTCAAGCCATTTTGTGGTTAAAATTCCCGAGAAGTTAAAGAGCGAAGAGGCGGCTCCAATGCTATGTGCAGGAGTCACAATGTATTCAGCTCTCAAAAGAAGCGGTGCCGGCGCAGGCAAACGGGTGGGGATTGTGGGAATCGGTGGTGTCGGCCATATTGGTCTTCAATTTGCGCGAGCACTGGGTTGCGACAAGGTGGTGGCCATTTCGCGAAGTGGCACTAAGAGGGAGGATGCGAAAGAGTTGGGGGCTGACGACATGATTGATACAAATTCTGAGGACTGGATTGAGAAAAATGAGAGAACTCTTGACCTGATCATCTCAACGGTCACGTCGCCCAAGATGCCGCTCGAAGGTTACCTGAGGCTGCTACGGTTTGAAGGCCAGTTCATTCAGGTGGGGCTACCCGAGGATCATCTCCCACCCATTTCAGTCTTCTCTTTGGTCAGCAAAGCATCTACAATCAGTGGATCTAGCGTAGGATCTATGGAGGAAATGAAAGCAATGCTAGATCTTGCAGTAGAGAAGGGAATCCATCCTTGGGTGCAAACGCGGCCCATGGAAGAAGCTAATCAGGTCATTATGGACATGGAGAATGGACTAGCAAGGTATAGATATGTCTTGGTCAATAGCTTTAAGGCTTCATGTCTGACATAGCGGTACATGTACATAATAAGTGATCTGTCAAATTTTGAAGCTCTTAATGATGAAATGGACGCTATCACTCGCCTTGACTATATGTGGAGACGGTGAGGCACTCTAGTCTTACCGATACTACTGATTGCTACCTCCTTCTGCAAATTCCTGAATTGGGTCCTTTGAAGGATGATTCCTTAGGGGCTAGATTCTCCCAAGGAGGGGAGCAAATAGACATTGGGACTGTCCACAATCCTGCCCCAGTGAAGCTTTGTAGCCCTGCTGGTGTAAACTAAATGCGGTTACCCCGGCCTGCTCGCCATTGATTACAGGGCATTCGTAGCTGATGGACAGAAGTCAAAACAACTGTAAAATGATAAAAGCTTTGATCCTCAGATTTACCCAGGCTTACTGTCCCACTTCTTGGCGTGTCCCTGATCCAATCAGAGTGGAAGTGGTGCTCCGAGCCAATTGGAGATAGCTCCGGACCCCGAAGCCCGGCGAACTTCATGCGTCGCGTCCCTCATAAACTTGATATGGTCATCCGGATCTATGAATTTGTGGATCCAGCGTTTAATTTAGGGTAGATCGATATCCATGGAGATGCACCACCCCTCATTCCGTTTGCGACTTGAGTTGATAAAAGCATGGAACCACCTCGTTGTGATCAGTTCGGACAAGAGGGCATGCGAAGCGATCCATAGCGACCCGTGATCATTGAGCTTTGACCAAATATAAGAAAAGGAGTCTCTATACTTCATACATCTCGTTTGCTAGGTTTCCACCATTTGGAAGTTCCCCAACATGTCGACCTTGAAGCGCTACTTGAAGGCCATCGAATTAGATCCAGGAGATTCGGACGTCGATTCCCGATGGGTAAACGAGGACATTCGGCCGATCGAAGCTGAGCGCCGAAAGTGGAATTTCTGGGCATTTCACAACTTTTGGGCTATCGGCGGGTTCAATGTTAGCTCTTTCATGATCGGGAGCTCTCTCATTGCCCTAGGCTTGACCTGGTGGCAGGCCTTCATATGTGAGTAAACCCAACGCATGGAAAACAGTTTCACGCTCTAATTCAAAACTCCCCGAGTGGGAGGAAATAGCCATCTGCGTTGGGAGTGCTTGTGCCAGTGCCCTCGTTACGTTCAACTCGGTCCTCGGCGCAAGATATCACATTGGCTTTCCAGTCTCTAACAGATGCGTCTGGGGAATGTATGGGAGTTTCTTTCCTATCCTGAATCGGATTCTGCTATCCATTGGTAGGCACTTTCTGGACTAAAACAGCTACAGAGGTCTTGCTAATAAAAAACCTCTCATGATAGTGTGGTATGGCTTCCAAACCTGGATTGGAGGCGAATGCCTTTATGTTTGTCTAATGGCCATGGACCCTAACATCGAGAAACACATTCCCAATCACATGGCTGCCAGTACTGGTGTGACTTCAGCACAATTTCTCTCCTTCTGGCTGTTCGTCATCATTTCTCTTCCGCTCATATGGATTCACCCGCACAAATTGACCCGTCTCTTGGTCGTATCTGCCATCTTCTCAACGATACTCATGACAGCTCTCCTGATTTGGGCTCTGGCTACCATGGGCAAGCATGGATTCGGGTCCGTCCTTTCCCAGCCTACACAGATCCGTGATGGATCGATAGGATGGACCATGGTATACGGTATAATAAGTTTTATTGGCTCCCTATCGACAGGTATCTTGAACGTGAATGATTATGCAAGGTTTGCTCGGAAGCCTAGTGACGCTGTGGTCGGTCAGGGTGTGTCGGCTCCTGTGTATAGCATTCTGGGAGCGCTTTTCGGAATTCTCATCACTGCTGCAACCCAGAATAGATTCGGAGAACCACTATGGAATCTACCCACTCTATTCGAAGCTTTGATCCAGCGCGGCGGTTCGGGGACTCGAGCGGCGGCATTCTTCGCGGGTGCGGCTTTGATGGTATCTCAGATTGGTACACTACTCCCCTTTGAAACGTAAAGTCGTTGAAGTATTCACACATTTTAGGTCTCAATATCCCCGGAAATGCCCTCTCCGGTGGTTTCGATATGGCATCTATATTCCCTCGATACATTAATATTCGTCGCGGCGCCTACATTACTGCTCTCCTCAGCATCGTTACCAATCCCTGGAAGCTGGTCACCCAAGCGACGACTTTCATCGCAGTCCTCGGAAGCTACAGTGTGTTTACGAGCCCGATGATTGGCCTCATGATCTCATCCTACTGGATTGTTAATCGGCAGAAGGTCAACATTAATGACCTATACGTTCCTACAAGGTCCAGTATCTATTGGTACACCTACGGCGTCGATTGGCGTGCAGTTGTGGCGGTAAGCTCTTTGCCCTTCCCAAAATCTAATCAGGTCCCCTACCAGTTCTGACAATATGTTGGCTTAGTGGGTTTTCGGCGTGTGGCCGTTCCTACCTGGATTCGTCGCGAATGTCAATCCTCAAATCCACGTCTCAGCGGTTTGGACACATCTCTACTACTGTTCATTCATTCTTAGCTTCTGCCTCACCATCGTTCTTTACGTTAGTCTTCATTACATATTCCCCGATAACGCTCGGAGGGACTTCGTGCAAGAGCATCATTCTGCCGATGAGCTTGTCCGCCTATATGAGGGACAATGGGCCATTACAGTCATTGACGCCGAGCCATTCAAATGTGATCAGCAGAGCTCAGTGAAAGCCAAGAGTGATCCAGAGGAATAAACGTTTCTATAGATAGGAGGGTGTGGTGGACCCAGGGCAGTAATTATTGCTGATACTTGTAGATCTTTGATGCCTAGCCAGAACGGTATGGATAGTCACAGGTATAGTCTTCAGTTGGGAAAATTGAATATATTTAAACTACTTGATTTGGATTATTGTGTATGTGTAGTATGTGGATAGAGTCGAAAATGTGAACTAATATTGTTGTGCAATTCACACACGGCTAAGCCAACGGATCGATGATTCGGTCAGATAAATGAAAGATGCTTAATTCTTC
>CAKNEU010000300.1:0-24977 GCA_930272665.1 Mariannaea elegans | reverse complement strand
TAATTTAATTATATATATTAAAATAGAAGAATAATAAAGTAAAATAAACAATTAGAATATTATTATAGTAATAAGAGTATTATTATATTATAAAATAAAATTAAAGTGGGTATAAATATAGGTTTAGTAGTAAGGGTATATAGGTATAGGGTAAGAGTGAGTAATTACTAAGTAAGTATAAGCAGAAAGAGTAAGTAAATAAGTAGGATAGTAATTAAATATAATTATATAATGTAAAGTAGTTATAAAGGTAATAGGGAGAATAAGAAATATAATAATAAGTATAATAAAGAGGGTAGTTAAGAAGGTAATTAAAAAGGTAATTAAAAAGGTAAGTGAGGAAGTAAGTAAGGAGGTAAGTAAAAGGTAAGTAAAAAGGTAAGTAAGAAGGTAAATAAGAGAGTAATTAAGAGTATAATTAAGGAGGTATTAATAGGGGTAAGTATAAGTATAAATAAAAGCAATTGGAGGTAGTATATAGAAATAATTATTAAGTAATATAATTATAAGTAATAGCTAATAAGATAAGGGGTTTTAAGTAAGAGTAGCTAATTAGGTAGGAAGATAATATAAGTATATTTAGTAATTTGCATATTAGTACTAATATAGGGAGGTATTTATATTATAGTTAAGGGGGTAGGGGGTATAGTTAAAGTATATAGTTAAGGGGAGAGAGGTAGTATATTTACAAGGTTGTTTAAAGGTATAAGAGTTAGTAAAGGTAGTAAATAATTATATAAAAAGAGGATTAAAATTAGGCAATTATAGGGGTAAATAGGAAGAATAGAGAAAACTAAATTAAAATATAAACTATAATTAAGCAAAGGCACTTATAGTATAATTAGGGGGAGGTATTTATAATATAGTTAAGGGGAGGTATTAATAGTATAATTAGGGGGAGATATTAAAGTATAGTTAGGGGGAGGTATTTATAGTATAGTTAAGGGGAGGTATTTATAGTATAATTAAGGGGGGGGAGGTATTTGTAGTATAGTTAGGGAGAGATATTTATAGTATAGTTAAAGAGGGAAGTTAATTTATAAAAGGGGGGGGGAAGGGGTTTATAAAGTTTCTAAAGGTAGAAATAATTTATAAATTAGTATTAAAAGGTAGAAGTAGTTATAGGTAAAATTTTATTATATATTAGGGGAAGAAATAGAGCGAGAGTTATACTAGGAAATAGTAGAAAAACAAAAGGAGAGGGAAAAGGTAAATATTAATATAGTAAAGTAAAAACGGTAGTTAAAGGTAGTTTTTTAAGTATATATTAGAGAATAGTTAAAATAAGATTTATAAGGTTAGAGGTAAGTCCCTATACTTACTTCTTACCCCCCCCCCCCCCTATTTTACCTTAGTAAAAATAACGAAATCAATTTTAATATACCTATTTTAAATAACCCTCCTACTTTTAATATTAAACCTCTATATAATCTACTTAAATACTAAATATATCTAAGTTATTTAAATCCTCTTATTTAACTTAAATGCCTATAGCCTCTTGCTGCGCCTTATAGATTGCCTTAATATTAGCAAACTTTAAATTAGGGCTAGTTTAAACCTTCCTTCTTTTCTTTAGTCTAGCGGCCTTAAGCTTTGCTTTTAAAGCTTAAATTTTCAATTATATATTAGCTAAAAGAGCCTCTTTCTCCTTATATCCCTTAGTAATCTTTCGAAATAGCTAGTATTATATAGTATAGTATTATTTATTAAGCTTGATAAAGGTCTTAACTTACTCTTTTAATTTCCTTAATTTCTTTAGTATTAACTATAAGATAATAGAAGTTTCTATACTTTAGTCTATTGGAAAGCTTTTTAGCTAGCTATTTTTAACTTACTTTAGTATCTCTTTTCCTTTATTATTATTCTTAAGTAATAAGAGATTAAGAAGTAATTTAGAGAGAGACTTTAGCTAAAGACCTATTACTTTTTAGTTAAATTGGATATTTTTAATAGAAAGAGCTTTCTTTTTAGCTTTTAAATAGTTAAAAAGAAAATTCCTCTTATTAATTGGGCTAGAATTTATAAGAAGGCTAAGATATTTAACTTACTTATAATAGTTATATTTTAATAAGGAGAATATATTAAGATCTAATAGCTAAAGAATATAAGAGGTATAAGGAGGAAGAAAAAAAAGGTAGATATTATACTTATAGTATAACTATATAAAATTAATTATTATATAACTTCTATAGCTATTTAAGATAAAAAGTCTAGCCTTAAAGGTTACTATCTTAAGAAGGAAGACCTTCTTAAGCTATTTAACTATTATAGTATTTATAGTCTAGCCATTTTTAATAACTATAAATTACTAATCCTTAAATATAGTAAGGTTATTAGAAAACTATTGCTATTAAATTATCTTGCCTTTAAAAATAACCAATAGATCTAAAGCCTTTCCAACTATAAAAATACACTCTATAAAGAAGATCCAAGCCTTTAATCTAAGTTACTTCTTTTAAATAATATATATTTCTAAGCTTCCAAGAATTAATCTATTAACTCTAAGACCTTCTATTATACCTTCTTTATCTATATTATATTTATATTTTAGCTTAATAACTTAGACCTCTAAAAGATAAAGATTTAAAAACCAACCCTTAATAATAGGAACTATAGCTCCATTAACTCACTTGGAGTTAATAGATCTATATCTTTTAGTCTTAATAAATGGATTTCTTTTTAAAAAAGCAATTATCTAGTATTTTCCAAGAGGCTCATAATCTCCTTTAATTACTAAGATGCACTAGGCAAATTCCTTTATTTAGGCATGTATTAGAGGGAGCCCTAGGGACTCTTAAATATTAATCCAAGCAACCAAATAAGTCTCCTAAATTAGCAATAGTCTCTACTAACCTTCTGCAGCACACTTATATAATTCCTTCCCATAGATGCAGCTCCAGAGAGTTGATCTTGGAATCCCCCACTTCTCAGCAGCTTTCCGGATTGACTCGTTGTTTGCGACGGCCTCAAGGGCATTAGAAAGGTCTTCTTCAGTATATGAAGGCATGAGAAAATAATGTTTACAGAGGAAAAAAGAGCAAAGGAATTAGATAAAAATTGGCTGAGATTTTAATTATAGAAAGTCGGGTGGTTGAGGGAGGCTGGTGTGGATTTGCTATGGCGAAATGGGGGGGAGGGCAAGAAGTGGGTATAGGAACTTATTCTCTTATCACTCTCGTGAACTGTAAATCTACTAAATGTAGATTTCATGAGCTAAGCCTAGAACTGTTGACATCTTGCGATTTTAATTTCGTCAGGGTGAAGTAGTAAAATTTCAGCCGAGGCTCTTTAATTGTACAATAAGCTTGCCTTCGAGCCCAGTCATCCTCCTCATAGCAGCATTCAGCTCATCAATCCCCACGCTTACCACTTTCGGTGTCACCAGTCCTCGACGAACAAATTCAACGGCCTCCTCAGTGTCAGCGCGGCTGCCCACCATAGAGCCTATCATCTTGATGCCGCGGTCAATAAGAGAAAGAGGGTGAAAAGAGACGTTGGTGGTTGGGGGAGGAATGCCAACACCAACAAGAACTCCAAAGTAGTCCAGGCAGGGAATAGCTGATTCGTAAGCGTTGACAGACCCAGCGCAAATAATAGCAGCAGAACAGAGCCTATTATCAGTCAGAAGACTGACAGCTGCCCCTAAGTTATGCTCCTTCTCATAGTCAAGGTATGCCTCTGCCCCTAGGTCTAGGCAAATTTTCCTTGGTGTCTCTCCTCTATCGATAGCAAGAGCTCGATAGCCCATCGCTTTTGCGTACTGGATGGCCAATGCTCCCACACCTCCAGCAGCACCGAAGATGGCAACCCACGACCCCTGGACAGCCTCACTGCACTTGAGCGCTTTATATGCAGTTACCCCCGCACAAACGATTGGGGCTAGATGCTCAGCAGGGAGACTGTCTGGGAGATTGATGATATATCGCTCTGGGACAACAGTAAGCCTTGCTAGTGTTCCTGGAACATCTCGACCACTGAAGACTTGAGTTTTGCATCTTGTTTCTTCTCCCAGCATGCAGGGGCGGCACGACCCGCATGCATCACGAAGCCAACCGACTGCAACCCGTTGGCCAACCACGGCCTTGGAACACCCCGATCCAACAGCAATAACGCGCCCTACTCCTTCGTGTCCGATGATAGGGTTGGTTTTGCCTAAGTGCCCGGTGGCAAGAGCAATGTCAGTGCCGCAAATCCCCGTGACTTCAAGTTCAACGAGAACATCTTCAGGCCCAACTAGTGGCCTGTCCAGCGACTGGATATCGAAGGTAAAGTCCTCTCCTGCCTAAACGCCGTCCGTTAGCAGTGCATCATTTGCTTCTGAGCTCTATACATACGTTTAAGAGCACAGCTGCCATCTGATTTGGGAGAGGCGCTTGAAGCTGAGTAGGTTCCTTCTCCATCATCAAGGAGCAAAGAATTCTAGACGCTAGTGGAGATAGAAACTTATGGTGAAGACCTACCCTTCCACTAGCAAGCTTTTATGCTACTACTCACGTCTCGTGCGGAAGTTACTGCTGAAGCAAAGGGCATTAATATCAGGCAACCACCTTACATATATTAGCATCTTGCACCCTGGCATACTCACAACAACACTGCGTAAATGGTGAGTCCTGAGTAGAGGTGCTCCTCATCGACGGGAAGTATACGGGCGGGGACCGCACGAGCGGGGGCGGAAATCTCCCACCCTACCCAGGCCTCTAAAGCCACCCGAAGCCCACCCCAACCCACAAGAGGCAAACACACTGACTCAGTCCGAGTGGAGAAATTACCGGAGGTGGCAATTACATCAAAGCGCAGGGCTTCTCTTTACCGGGCGTCCTTGTCTTACATTCCACGTCATGAAGTTGACTTACCAACCGCTTGGCAAATTCCCCATTGCCCTCTCTCTTGGAAGAAAGGTTGGGTGGCATCTTCCATTGGCGAGGGTTACCTAGCCTGGAGAAAGTGGCGGGCTTTTTCCCATTGAGGGACTCCTGACATCCACCAACTTGGGACTTGAATGTTAGACAATTTCAGCCACCGTTCTTTGGCCAATCTTATTAAGAGTTCTACCACTTTTTCATAAGTTTTCTCCACAGGATATTGAACCGTGCCATTACTACCATGAATTCATACTTGTCCACGAACTTTTTGCAGTAGCGTCCTCAATTCTTGTCTGGCCCTAAATGTACATTTTCAAGTTGAATGAGCTCAGCAACACTACCAGAATCTCCAGCGGCTTCTAGAGCGCGTTGAAAGTAAACACCACTATTGGTCTTGGAAATAGATGTCCGCTGTCCTCCACGGACAACTCGACCGCGTAAACCCTTTGACTCACCATGTTTCGAGAAGCGGCTGCTAGAAACTGTTTGAATCTCATCAGTAGATCCCAGTATCTTTGGAAACCATCGACTGAGGAGCACCCTCGCTTGAGGAAGGCAAGCACACACAACGCTCAAATCAGTTTCCATTACTGACCAAAGGGATAGAGAGGTGGCATCATCTGTAATATTTTAGTAAAAATAGTAGGTAAAAGGTCTGTAGGCTATTTGACACACACATGTGATGTTCTGTGTGTCTTGATATTGGGCAATAGTGTGAAGACGGATAATGCTAACGATTGTGACACTTCTTGCTAAGTTAGGACTGCGGTCTAACATTCCATAACAGTAGACTTTCTTCCGATTAAGTGCGGGAGACTTACATAACTCCAATACAGAGCATAAAAATAACGAGGAGTTTCTTTCGCAGTCGCATTTGTAATGACCATAACTGAAAGATGGGCATCGCCAACATTACAATATCGGTAGCAATGGCGATAAGGGAGGTTGACCAGATCAAAGCGCTTGACGAAACGCATGAACCAGCCTCTGTGCCCTTCCATTGGTTCCAAAAATAGCTCACAGGCCTGCACTGTAGCATAAACAGAACGCTCGATACAACGCCCCAGATCGTCGTGAACGCAATGACGATAATGACAAGGCGACGAAATTTCGCATTAGGGAAAATGCGCAAGAAGCTCAGTAGAATAGATATCTTCATGAGCCCCATAGTAGTAGTATAAACGCACTCTGCTATCCAGAATAACTGGTGTTCCAGCTGTCAGTTGAGTAGACTCAAACGGTGAGCACACACTTAGCTACCCAAAAGAAGTGAGTGATTTCATTCAGCGGAATGGCCCAAATATCCCGGCCACCTGTTTTCGCAACTATTTTAACAATGAGCTATTCATTTCGTCATGTGCAATGTCAATACAAAGGTCATACTTGCGAAGCCAACGATAGTGGTGCCTGCCGATGCGGCCTAAGACAGTCAGATCGAAATACCGTGCCAAGCTTGTTCGTAAATGGCACTGACAAATCCCACGGCGACCGTAGCATCATCCCACCCTAATTTTCCATGGTGACGATAGCGAGCAACTGCGCGCATTATGACAAACACGGTAGCCAACCCCAGAAACACGGCCATTGATATTATAATTTGGGTTCGATTATCGTGGGGGGAGATTTGGCAGATATGATTGATAACCTTTTTTGTTGCTTATAATTGTTCGTCGTCAATATAGGGGCTGGACGGGAAAAGAGACATCCGACATACTCAACTGTTCCTGAATCGAGCACTGTTCGGCGATGGACTCTATCCATTGCTGTAACATATTAGATGTGCAGTTGCAGGATGCATCATACACACCGCACGGATCTTTCACAGAATCTGAGGTAAGTCCGTTGAGCTATCCAGTTTAGCTTGACGTTAGAAAGGAGAATAGGCCGCCTGTCGGGCCTCAGGGTCCCTCTGACTCCACTTACTGCACAATGCGGGAGGCTACCGGCCAACTCCGAAGACGCACCCGCAACAGTGGGCGTAAGGAGAACGAAGGCTCGTATGACAAAAGCCAGAGTGGTCTTCATGTTTGAACAATGTGAGAGAACATGCGAATGGTATGGCACGATATCTTCAGCGTCCTTGCGGATCTAATATATATTTGTGGAGACGCAAGTTCAATTCCTGCAATTCAAGGGGAGAGTTCATAGTTCATACTGTCGTCTATAATAACCAGTTCAAATGTACCTTTGACGCGGAGCGAGAGGTTAAATCAAAAGGGGTTGCATTTCGCCGTTACCTCCTTGTACCAAGTACTGTTCGAGGAGGGAGGACAAGGGGCCGCTGAAGATCGTTGCCCTTGGAGGGCAGAGTTGGCCGAAAGCGTCCGGCAAGGATCTCGATATTGCCCAAACGTGGAGTCTGAGCGCCCAGGGATTTCCCCACCTCCGCAGTCAGCCCCCGTTCTACAAAGACTAAAGTCTGGGGTATCGCGGAATGTATGGCAGTAGCGCAGATCAATACGTAGTCAGTAGTAATTCAATTGGAGATTCCGTTGCTGGAAGCGAGGAAAGTAAAGGGCGTGAGTGAGTCCAACTATGCAGCCTGAGAAGCTTGAATGAGTATTGCGAGGCCCACTTCTCAACGCCTGTGCACACCGACGAGCCGGCATTTCCCACAGGAGAAGCACCTTAGGATGAGACTTCTCGTCCCAGGTGGAGGAACTGTGTTTTCTCCTATGGTGAAAATGTTGGGACATTGTCGAGAGTGTACAGAAAGAAGCCGCCATACACCAAGAGGTGCAGAAGAAACGGGGGAAATTTTCGCCAAAAGACGGGGTGTCGGATTGTGTCGCTTTGGTCACTACGGAATAAATGAGGAACTAAGAACAGTCGAAATGACTGCATTTCCTCAGCAAGTTGAACTTCAATCGGACGAAGACTCCAACAACATTCTAGTAATTATCACACTGGCGATTTGTTAACCCCATTCAGAGGCTTACACCCAGACAGCCAGTGCCAATGTCTAGGTGCCACACCAATAGCTAGCTCTAACCCATTATTGCCCAGCCGCCCGCATCTCCCAACAGCGCCCTTTTCAGCCGCTCACACTCAGAGTCCGTTTGAGTGTTGTTCCAAGGAGTACTACTTCTAGATGATCTTTATTCCAAATGGGTTGCTACACCCGAGATGGGTTATCCCGCGTGGGGTTTTTCCCACATGGCATTTTTCCTCGTTTTAGAGGTGTATCTGTGCCAAGAGGATTCCGCGTAACCCTCTGTGTTACTACAGATGTCCAGCTATTTAACATATTATAGCAAGGCTGACAGCTGTTGTATGAGATAACCCAGGCGCTAGACAGAGCAACCTGGATAGCCTGAGACAACAGAGGTAGTCGTCTGGCTGGGTAGACAGAAGAATTAAGCGTCTTTCATTTTCCTTGACTTGATCATAGATTCGTTGGCTTAGTCTCGTGCTTATTGCACAACAATAACATTATAGGACAGGCTTCGTTGGATTATAAATCCACGAGGATGAGAGCAATAATATACCTCGCGTCTGCTCCTCTACAGATTGGCCATGGCCTTGTTAACGGTCACGAATAGTTTTGCAGAAGAGGAGCAGAAAGAAAAGAAAATGAGGAGATCAGAGTAGAGCCTAGATGGGATGTGTCGGTCTCTTCTCGGCTTTGTATAGTGATGCTTCCCCCGAGTTCTTCTTTCGAGGCTCTTGTAACATAGGGTCGATGATATGACTCACTGACCGGAAGACCTAATAGCTGGTCAAGAAACCGTCCTAACAATGCCTCAACAGGGTCTTATGGAACAGCTAGAAATAGGGCCCTAAGCCACTCGTTAGATTGAAAAATCAACACCTTCCATGACGACCATTTCCATATACTAGTGAATGTTTGGTGGGCTTAGCAGCAACAGCTAGCTGCTAGTACCTCGTTCAACACGACAGGATCTTCACCTAGCACTCCAGAAGGAATCTATATAGTTGTTTGTATATCATATATGGCCTTACCCGAGCTATATGATCAGTACAATAAAATCGGGCTGGACGAATAGCACGACTCGTCATGATTCACATCAATCAGCCCCTTGTTGCAGACAGGACGTGTTGCGACTGCCAGCAAAAGTGGAGAACTCCATCAAGCAGAGCAAGTAGTAACAAGATGATTCGCCTCGGCAAATCAATGTGGGTTAGATCTGCAACCCAAACAACGGCAAAATGCGGAGGCTGACAGATTAACGTGCGGGGGTGGGGAATATGCCGCGCTCGGTAACTGAGCACTCTGTACAACTCCTCCCTTACATTAATCCCTGAGGATGTGGATTCTACAAGGATTCATATATCGACTGCTACGCTCGGTAATTTTAGCGATCTGCCTGACGCCGGAACGGATACGACTAGTATTCACACGCTTTCCCATGCATCACTTGGACGATGTGTACAGACTCCTCACAATTCGAATGCTCTACTTGCTTTGCGCGATTTGGAAAATTGGGTATGCAGACTGCCGTCGGTGGCATTTTCAACCCCTCGCTGTAGAGCAAAATTGCCTCAGCTAACTATTGACAGACCATCTCCGCCGCCATCAACTTTCTCGTAAGGACATCTGTCTCGGTGCTTTATGGGTGGTTCATGCTAACGTCTTGATGTTGTAAGACGGAGACCTCCGGCAACATTGCTGCCCTTTTTGTTTTAAGAGTTTCCATCGAAGGTAACGCCTTTCCCTCTACAAATGACTGGCCAAAAGTTCTTATTTTGTCAAGGGATGCGCTGCTTAGACATTGGCGAACCTGTGACCTACGTATAAGGTCTGGCTTGAAAATCCCAATCTTGCCGGGCCGAAAGCGGGGAAGAAAACAAAATGCCTGTGTGAGATGTGCTCAACTGAAGCGAAAGTGCTCTGGGTCTCACCCATGTGATACTTGCTCAAATAACCAACAGGAGTGCCGATTTACCGAATCTTCACGATCCAATGCATCTTCATCAAGCATCGATGGAGACGATCGAACATCTAGGCTACCAAAGGACGTTAGCGAAGATTTGACTCAAATCATTGAACAAACCTTGGAGTCACTAGTTGCTGAGTTTCCGCCCTGGCCTACACTACCTAATCAGCTTGATAATTCAGCTCTCCCATCTATACTGTCTTATTCTGATAACGATGAGGGTGATATCTTTTCATCTGAACCTATCTGCTACACTTCTTCTCTCAGTGATCGAGCGCATTCTCAAGAGATTAGAGACACCTCCTGTGTGGCGAGAAGGACGACTCCTCTATTTCCCTCATTGCCCCTGCCCTCGGTATCTCGACGCCCGACCTTTGGATTCCTGACTAGATTTACCTCTACCCACGGAATCGCAAACTCCTTTGACTGTGGCGATGTTCACATGCGGAGACGCATCATGGCCGCTGTCACCAACCAATCCGACCTCGCCGGGTGGGGTAATATTTCTGGAAATGAGATCTGCGCGCCTTGGCTTCCCTTCAGCCAGACACTCAACAAAGGCAGCGCTTCAATTTCAGATCCCAGTAGCCGAACTTATATTTACTCCTTTCTGGAGCCACCTGGGCCCAGAAATGAGCCTCTCCTAGGAAACAGTCAAGAACTTCTCCCAAATCTTCTAGAATCAAAGACTCGGGAAATTGTCTGTGGAATTCGAAACACCATCTTCAGTAAGGCTACAGCTGGGGAAACTCAATTTAGCTGGACTGAAGAGAGCGAGGTCTCGTGTTACAGGTTTTTCTCCCCACGGAATCTTGAAAGATTTCTCGTGGCCTTTTGGTTTTTTTGGTATCCTAACTGGCCAGTCTTTCATAAGTCGAGTTTTAGCCCCAGCCAAAAACCTGGAAGGTTACTTGCTGCACTGTCCTTGATTGGAGCCTATTTGACTGCAGACAGAAGCGATCGGGACCAAGCCATGATATGGATGGAAGCCGTGGAAGAATGGGTGTTCTCGGATCCTGAGTTCTCTGAAAATCCCATTCTGCAAACACACGACGACCTTCAACAATCGCAAATTGAGTCTCGCCTTGATTCTGTGCGTGCGGCATATGCGATTGTGCTAGCTCTCTCATGGGAGGGATCTGAGTCTCAGATGAAGAGAGGACGCAGAATCCGATTCTCACAGGTGGTCTACGTCTCCCGCAGCCTCTTTTTCTCCGCAAAAGCCCATAACGCCTACGATTATATTGCTACGAGCAACCAGGTAGAGGATTGGAAAAAGTTTTCATTGAAGGAAGAATGCATTCGGACACTGATGTACGTGTTTTTGTTGGACTGTGGCTATATTATCTTCCACAATGCGCCCCCGCGAATGGTTACTAGTGAGCTTCGATTTGGCTTAGCTTGCCCTGAACCATGTTTTCAAGCCTTGGATGCTTACGCTTGGCTAAGCCAAGTCTCGGTCTGGTCTCAATGCCCACCCGCGCTTGGGGAGATGATGCTCTCAGAAGCGATCAACCTAATGCTGAAAGGCGATCCGAATTCGGCTGAGTTTACGCTTTTGAAGCAGACTGGTGTTCTAAACCTTTTTACCATTATAAGCGGTACGATGCACTTCTTCCTCTACTACAACATTGTCTCATTTAGGACGCAAAACAGTACTGACTCCAAGTGAAGCGTTTCATAATCTCATTTTTCATCACAACAACGGCCCAGTACCTCAAATAGGTTCCCTACCTATATCACAGGGGTTGAGGAATTGTACACGAGCGTGGAATGAGCAAAGCTCAGTTAGCCTTAATGACAAAATTTGCCAATCAAATGCTGTCGATTTATGGAAACGGACTGGATTCATGAGATACGCAATGGAATTCTGGAACCTAGCCGTGGTCATACAAAAACAATATAAGCGGCGTGGTAGTGTTGATAGGGGTCCCGTTGCTAGTGGGCCGTGGAGCAAGGGATGTTTCGAGAAATTTGATTGCGTAGACATGGGACAGGTTCATGAGCTAATTATCCGGTTTCAAAATACGAACATAAACGACGCTAGTCTTATAGAATTAGAATAATTCGAAGTTGTTGTGATCAATGTTGAGTAGGTCTACATCCACGGTCACTTGATTGGAGATAAGTGATGGCTTAGCATGAGTGACTACCGACAAGTAGATAGTTAATTTAAAATTAGGCTCAGAGTAACTATTCATCGACCAAGTTACGTTTTTCACCCTGTTCAAATCCTGCACCCATGCCAATTTATCGACAATTAACGTGGAAGTAATGAAGGCAGAGGGTGTTGGTGATATAGTGTGTTAGCACGGAACAGCCCCACAACCGCTGAACCAAGCCAACTTGATAAACGCTGTATCATCATAAGATTCTTTGATCCACGTGAATAATAGGAAATATGAATACTAGAATGTTAAGGCTTAGGAAATGACCTAACTATGAGGGTGATATTGATTACCATAATAGCAAGCTATTGAAGCTTAATATTACGTGATAACGATAGGCTGCCAAATTCATCTTCCCGCAGCCAATTTCTTAGCCCTAACTAGCACATGCCTTCAAGGCATAAATAATTCCCCTTATCATACAAATAGTTGAAAATCCAGAGCTTCTATCATTTCATTTTCCTACCTATTGCTTCGTATGAAATAGAGTTACGACTGCAAATACTGCTGTAAACAGTTGTAGAATGATGCGTTCTAGGTTATATAATGATAATCACAAAAGGTTAGAAAATGAAGATGTGTGAAGATTGTTAATTTCAGAGGCTGAGGACCCTGGTGACCCTAATTGTCAGAGGTTCACCAGCAAACTGATCACATAATCCCCGGCCGGCACGTATCATAGAATAAGTATTAACGCTGATGTTTTTCTCGTAAATCATAAGGCGGAGGCCTCATGTTAAGTTGAATATCGTTGCATATATCAAAATAGATTAAGGATATGTCTTCTAAAGCAACTATCAAGTCGAACTATTAATTTCGAATCATGCAAAGCATATATCCCAGCCAAGGCAAGTACGATGAATCGGCTACTTTCACTGAATCCTGGTAGAGTTAATCGAGCGTTCCCAATATCAACTAGTTTAGTGCAACTTTTTGAACTGTCGGGAGTGCGCGGGTGGCGCTGTGAGTTGCTTGTGAGACCTACCTGCATATAGAATCTCGACTGTGGCGAGTCGTGAGACGAATTCAAGCCGGCCTGTGGAGGCATATTTTAGGGGCGGACGCGCTGAGAAGCGAGTTAGAGAAGTTATGACCTGTTTCTAACTTCCTTGGATATAACTGAGTATGAGTTACTCGTATTCGAGGGGAAGCAGCCATAAAATACTTGAGTCGGCTTCTACTACCGAACAGACGGCTAGTGAAGTACTATCATCTGTTAATTCAAGGCGTGTAAGCATATTTGGAAACTTGAGGGTAAGAGAATACCCAAACGTAGAATACTGGGAGTGCTAAACGAGATGAATAGCGCGGAGCCGAGCGATACTAACAATCGTAACCCTTTATCTGCTCTTTGCAAAACTGTCTAAATTAGGTCGGAAATGTAGATACTCATCCCAATTCTCTCAATTTAAAGGTTAGAGCAACTTACAATATACCGACGGAAAATATGAAACTGCTCGGAGCTTTTTCCAGAGAGGCATTTCCATCTGCCAAAGTTGCCATGCTGGTATTGCAAACATCCAGATTGCGGTGACTATGGCAATTATTGAGGCCGACGAAATGATAGGAGCCGGTGCCAAGCACAAGCCTAATTTCTCGCCTAACTTGACCAGGAAGAGCTTATTGGTTTGAACTGAAACATGTATATGGTTACAAACACAACTCCCCATCTCGTCGCCAAGGCAATGGTTGCCCGCACAAGTCGTCAAAATATTATGTCGGGAAAAACGCGTAAGAATCCAAATAAGAGTGAAAGGTTCATAGACGCTATGGTGGCAGTCTAGGCGATTTCTTCACACCAAAATAACTAAAGCAAAATGACTAAGTTAAAAACGAGGGCATAGAAGATTGATAGATGGGCGTCAATACCAGGTAAAAGCGGGTAATGGTATTACGTGAAAGAGCCCAGATGTCTTACCCGGTAGCCTTTGAAACGATGGCACAGTGAGTTAGTCAAATTTAACCTTTGAAAATGATGTTTTTTACTTTTGATTCCTATTACTGTGGTGCCAAATAAAGGTATCTTTGCCTCCGAGAATGGACCAATGTAGAACCCCCACCCCATCAGCTGGCCACCTCCCTTAGCTGGCCGGGAAATCACTAATTTACTTCCCCACAAATTGAAGGGGCAGATACTTAAGAAGCTAGGCAGGAGCGACCCAAGAACAAAAAGGTCTAATAGATCTGAGGGTTGAGAATTAATGAACTCATGAACAATAAGAGAAAGAAAACACCCTGGTCAACAGAAAGTTATGTCGCCCTCGTTGATCCAGGAGCACTCCAAAATGCAGTCCTTAAAATTGCGAAACAATCCTGACTTTAGGTGGAGGTGGGAAATTTTCCGGGGCCCTCGGCCATCTGGGGTTGGGATGATGACCAATGCAATACGCCTTGGACATACGGCGATAATTCCCCGTGATGCGCCTCCCAACGTATTATGCACGCATACTATGGACACATGGAGACCTGAAGATCTGGACGGACAAAAATTGGCCACTGAGGATGCTCCACTTCATAGATAACTCCCCTAGAGCCCGGCGTTATGGTCTGGGATCACATTATTATGCATATGACATGCTAACTGGGTTTAACTTTGGCAGGACACATGTGCCCCATAATCAATCAGTACCTATATATAAAGAGGGTCGAAGCTGAAGTAGACATTAATGCGCTTTATGGTTCCATGAATACAAACCAATAAATTATATCGAATACTAGCTTCGGTTCCGGGACTCATTCATCATCAATTAATCACCCCAGCCGTGCTAATTGCCACTTTTCCCCTTGTATAAAACAGACATGGCATCTTCATCCTTTCCGACATATGAAGGTCATGAGTCTCGACGTCTCACTTATAAAATTGCGGGAGGCTTACAGCTGAAGCTGGATGTGTTGTTTCCCCTGAAAAGTGGTGGTAAAAAGACCCTAGTGGTGCTGCACCTCCATGGTGGCTTTCTCGTAAGTTCTCAAGCAATAGTTTGAAGATATAACTCACAATGGACTAACTTTCTGAATAGATGATTGGGGATCGGTTCAGCCTTCAGCCTCATTGGTTGATAAACGCCGCGGTCAGGCGGGGATGGGTTTTTGTCAGTCCTGATTATCGCCTCGTCCCAGAAACCACTGCCAGTTTCGCCGTCGAAGATGCCAAAGACGCCTACGAATGGGTGGTTGACAACTTAGCAAACGAGTTGAACATTAAAATTGATGGTGTCATCCTGGCTGGCTCTAGTGCTGGGGCGTATTTAGCATTGACAACCGCCTCGCTAACTAGTATGAAGCCGAAATCACTGGTCTTGCTTTACGGAATGCTAGATCTTACCAATGAACGCTATACTACGAAAGGCACCAACATTTTAGGTCTTCCATCATTCGATGGTCAGCCTATTATTGCCGAATTTCTATCCGACACTAAAGGTCGCAGGAAGGCTCTCTCGGGATACCCATGGCCCTCAAATCCTTCCGAAGACCCACGCTTCGCGTTTATTGCAGCTCTGCATCTTGAAGCCAAGCTTATCGATGTAATAACTGGTTTGCCTGGTCTAGGTGCCGCGATTGCGGCACAGGGGCCAAACAAGGTCATTCCGGATTCCGCGAGGAATCTGTTCCCAGTTACTTTCTCAGAACTAAACGCCCTGCCCCCAACAATCATTTTGCATGGCAAGAATGATTTGGCCATACCCTTTGACGTTAGCCGACTGACTGCATCGAAAATGGCTACAGAGGGCGTGGAGGTTACCACAGAGTTCCCGGACGACGCCCAGCATGGTTTCGACGTTCTCTTAGGTCCGGTTGATTTGGAGGATCTTTCGATAGAAGTACCTGAAAGTGAGAGCGTTCGAAGCTTGCGTAATGTGATTAAATTCCTTGATTCGGCTCCTTAGCGGCGTTGTTGGCTGGTCTATCGACTTGTTATCGCTATCTAGTTACCTTTCAATTTGCTACCTGATTATTAATAGTCGAGCCGGCCTTACAACGCCTCAGTCTTCACTCATTATTATTACTCCATAATTGGAACAACGTGCTGAATGTGTTTTATTGACTCCCTGTGAAATAAGCTTCCATTAGTTTTGTCAATAACTAACTAGACAGGCCAAACTCCAACTGTTAAGACCACCAAGAGAACTGATTGAAAGAAGTTGTGACAAAAGCTCTTGATTCCCTGATAATTGACGTCCGATGTTAGGTCATGCATATATCTGATGAAACTGGCAATGTACAATCCAGAAATACACAAGAAACTTGTCAATCCTGCGAGGTAGACGGGACTGTAAGAGAGTGAAGGTTCATTTGTATAAGAAGATCGTCACAGTCGAAAGAATTGGCTATTCCATGTGTGGAGGTGAATCTTGCCAGGAAGCCTAAATTGGATCGCCGAACCGTTGTCCCTTGGGCCCATGGAGGAATGAATAATGTGAAGTCAGGAATCGTCAATGCAAGTTGCCATATCGAGGTACTAGAATGGCGGTCGGGGGGGTTCTTCTGTGGTTCTAAGCAACTCGGAAGGCCTTGCGGCTCTAATGGAATAGCTAAGCCATCCTCCTCCAAGCAGTAGTGTTGACAAGGACGGCAGCAGTTCTAATGCATCTTGCCTGGTCCAAAGCAGTTCCTCAGTCAAAGTATGTGAAGACAGGTCGAGACTTGTGGCAGCATCTAGGCGAATATGCGCCTGTAAGGACTCGGAAAGCCGCTCTTCGCTTGATAGAGATGGTGATTCGTGGATCAACGGTCGTGCACAATCGCACTGGTCGCCCTTCGGAAGAGGCTGTATCCGGTCTTGAGCCCTCGCGACCTCGTTGTCTCAGACTATCTAGGTTACCTTACACAGGCCCCGGGCTATCCCGCACAACAAAAACGGGACAAAGGGCGGGTGGAGTTAGCGGCGGGAGAAGCGCGCAAAACAGAATTGGCACTGGTATGAACGTATATTGCCCTCTCGAGCCCCGTATCATTGGTCTTGGGTATATTTGACCGCGAGGAGGCCAAAGAGTGGTCTGCAAAATGTTAGTTCTAAGCAATTGAGCCCGCCTTGATTGCGGCATTCTACTCAGTCGGAGGGGGCAGGCAATAAACAACCCCATCCGCTTTGCGCTTTGCGGAATGCCGCCCATTCCCACTTACCTAGCTTTTTGAATCGAAGAGAGCAAACAAGACACTCAAATCGTGATGCATCAGGTGCCATGCTGGGATATGAGTAGACTAGAGTGCCGAAGTGGAGGACAAGAAGGGAGAAACTCAGGTTGTGATGACGGTTGACACAAAGCTCGGCGTCCTCTAGCATGGCCTGAAGCCTGACGGGCGTTGACGATGATGAGCCGACCGACGAGATGGCCGAGGCCTGAGCCTGCTTGACCATGCGGACAACGCGAGCGGCCGCCAGACGTGATGATTGGGCGCGGGGTTTGACCCACCTCCGTGTTGGAAGCGGCTAATTCCCACCCCCGCGATCATTCAGGAGGTCGCGAAAACGAGAGAAATTACTTGCCGGCCGCGGTAGAATCGACACCTCCCATCCCCTGGTCTGACGTGGATTCGCATGCTGCTCAGCCCTGCTTCCCGGTTGGTTCTTCACTTCAGTAGTCCGTACAAGCCCACCGATTCGGGTGGAGTTATGACCCCGACTATGCGCATGCAGCAAAGCTGAGATCCATCTTCACTCCATTTTTATCTGCACTAAAGTCTTGGGTAAGTGGTGTAATCAGTCGACCGGGGTTAAACTCAGTGACACTACCATGCCGGTTGGTTTCGCCTGAAGGCCTAGCTATGGCCCCATGTTTTACGGGTATCAACTAGCAGCCCAGATCCCTCGTTACCTCCAACCACGGGAGATAATTGAGTAGCCATCCAACCTGGTAGATTTATGGTGAAAAGGTCTTGGTTACATACTAAGAGAGTTCTGCAATAGCGACAAGATGTAGAAATCATAAGTAGCTCTCGCAATATGGAAGGCAGACATTGAGTAAGACAAGTAATGGCAATCAGTTTGCACAGAGCGCAGCATTGCACGATTCATTAATTCGCCGATCTCAGTAGGATAACACTGTTGAAATAAATTGAATATTCAAGTTTGCCCCCCTTGAAGCTTTCTACATTAGGTACTCTCCGGTCATGCTCAATTCCTGAGATTTCCTAGCAATCCACACTTGCCGAGGTAAAGTTTCACGTATCATCCAACGTCTTGGTGGTCGGACCTATGAGACCCTCAATCCTCATTAGCGAAATCACCGATTTCTTCTCGTTGGCTCAAGAGACGCAGATATATTAAAACAGCATGGCGTATGATCAGCTGATAGCCGGAGCACAGTGGGGCATAAATACATGCATGTACATGCGCATGTATGCTTACTGGGGCCCGATCAACGCAGCTGATGTATACTCAGCTCCAGGGATTTATATCCTTCCATCATGTCTCTGTAATAATAAGAAACCGGACAGGCTCGGAAAACGGAAATCTCCCCACAGCTCCGTCCATCTCCATCACGCTAATTTCTCTCTTGAACTTTGCCTTACATTGAAGGATTAGGGTGTCAAGATCAGAGATTGTGAGCATTCATTGGGAAAGCGATCATGTCACCTTTCAATTTCAGTATTTCGCTCTAATCTCGCGCTAGTTGTGTGTCGCCGACCGACTGAATGGCTGCTCTTGCTTATTGGTATAAATGGGTATCCTCAGCCCAGTTCAGATTCAGCCGTCTTCTTTCACATCATGTCAACTGGAGAATTACAATACAGCAACAAGAATATGAATTCCAATGAAACTATCTCTCATTGGTGGCCGGGTAACTCCCGACTCCTCCTTGCCGAATCGAACGACTTGTATACCACTTTTTTTACACTGAGAAACGTGTTACTAGTGACCGCTAGCCTCTTTGTTGTTGATGTCTGCTACAAAGCCTTTTTCCATCCCTTACGAAATGTCCCGGGTCCGTTCCTGGCCAAGTTTAGCCAACTTTGGCGAAATCACAAGTACTTCCGCGGCACCTGGCATGACGATATCCTCGAACTTCACCAAAAGTACGGTAAAGTTGTCCGAATCGCCCCAGATGAGCTTAGCTTCGTGGATGAGCTCGGGCTGAAGAGTCTTTACGGTCATGGAAAACAAATCATTAAGGTGAGGGTCTACAAGATCAAGCACTATGAAGTGCGTATCACTAATACAAACTCTAGACGAAGTGGTACGACTCGTGGATTGTTCCAAACATGACAGTCAGCTTCTTCGCAGCCACCGACATCAAAGTTCATCGGCATCTCCGCTCGCGAGTATCAAGGGCGTACTCCATGACAGGTCTTCTTCCCATGGAACCCCTCCTGCAGGAAGTAATGGACCTTAACCTTACAAGGTTGGGCGAGCTTGCGGATCGCGGAGAGGTAGTTTACATGGACAGATGGGCTAACTACTTCACTTTCGACGTCGTGGGCCAGTTGGCTATGGGAGGCACCATCGGGTTCCTAGAGCAAGGAAAGGATGTCGACGGAATTATTCGCTCTATCCACGACGGGTTTTATCTCATGGCTAACATGGGAAATGTCCCGTTTCAGATGGCCTGGTTCAACAATCCATTGGCGAAATGGCTTCTCAAAACCTTTGGCGGAGAACGACTAAATGCCTTCGATGTATTTCTCGAATGGCTCGAAAAGCGAGTAGACGAGCGAATGAAGAATGGACTCCAACCTAGCCAACGCAGGGATCTTCTTCAACATTTTATTGAAGCTAAAGACCCTCAGGGTCTCCCAGTCAAGAAAGGCGATGTCATGATTGAAGGCGTCAACATTCTTGGGGCTGGCGCTGATACGACTACAATCGGTATTCTGGCCTGTCTCGGGAGCCTTCTTACCAACCCTCGGGTGAAGAAAAAGGTGATGGAAGAGGTCGATGAAGCTTATGAATCACTTGGCATACTCCAAGAAGGCCGTGAGATTACATTTAAAGAAGCCGAAAAGCTGCCGTATCTCTCGGCCGTTATTTGCGAGAGCACCCGACTTCATCCATCCATTCAATACCAACTTCCCCGCTATGCTCCGGAAGAGGGTGTTCAAATCGGTCCCCACTATGTACCTTCAGGTTATATTTGCAGTACCAGCCCCAGAACCATGAATCGCGACAATGATATATTCGGTCCAGATGCACATATCTTCCGTCCTGAACGGTGGATTGCGGACAGTCCTGAAGATCAGGAGTCTATCAGTCGACAGAACTCCCTATTGACAACGGTAAAATTCCGCACCCCAGCCACCCAAATCCTACTAACAGTATCTAGTTCGGCATGGGTAGTAGGAGTTGTGTAGGGAAACATCTTGCAACGATAGAGATGTACAAATACATCGCTCAGTTCTTTAGGCACTTTGATGCAGAGGTACTGGACCATGATCGACCTTGGAACACAAAGACCCAATGGTTTGCATTCCAACGTGAATTCAAGGTCAAAATTAAGAAAAGACTTCATTAGTGTGCAAGTCTTGACGCGATATTTCTTTAAGCTACCCGGCGCTGCTTGACTTTTTTACACTGCGGATAGCGTAGCTTGTATGGGAATGAAACAGTGCTTCTTCAGAAACTATGTTCGTATCCACAGGAGATAGGATGATTGTCTCAGAATCCATTAGTATTCTGTCAGAATAAATGCACAATTTGATAAAAAATCCCTTCAAAATAATGGCTAGTCGACGTTACGCCCTAAACGTGCTTGCGAGTATTACAGTAGGCTTGTCGAGTACTTCAGGAGGATAATCAATTTGTAATGTCGATAATTAAATGTTTTAAATCGATTCTCTTTGAGGCCATGGGTTCGATACCGAAGGAACAGGCCATTTACGTTCCAAAAGAAAGAAAATAGAAAAACTCGCACACCGTCCTAAACGAACACATAGCTTTACAGAGTAGCTGTTGTAATGCGGACAATCAGGCTAGCCAATACGTTAGTTCACGTGAGTAGAAATGATTTCTGGCTCCCTTTTCTCGTCCTCCTAATTTCCCCCCTCCTTCGGGATATCACCCACGTCGATGTCATCGGCAAATTTCCCACCCCCACAGGCCGGTCCCGTTTCCTTTAATTTGGTGGCAACTTTGTTTGATCTTCTTCACGATTAGCGATATGGACCAAGCAAATCAATTGATTGGCAATAAATCAAAGTTGGTTCGGTCAAATCGCCACCCCCGCATTGCAGGCTGCTTCAGGAGTTTATGGTACGATGAGACGGCTCCCAATCTCGGATGTCAAGGATCATTAATGTATTGCAATGTATCATACCAGTACCGTCTTATAGGATAATTATCTTAAAAGAACGATATTCCCAGCCATATCTATGCTATCTTCAGGGCCATCGCATGTGAAGAATCATTCTTTAATAGCCATTCAGTTCAAACTTGACAACTACCCTTTTTCAACATGTCCTCAGGCTTCAAAACCGATGAGCGGACCGCTAGCGGTGACAACATTCCTACAGCATCGCTGCGCAGGCCAAATGGAAAGACGACCCGGGCCGATGGCGATCCCTTAATCCTCCCCCCTGGCATCGACATCGCCACCTTTAAGAGATTCATTGACTCTGTCACCGGCATCACCGGCTCTGAAAATGTTATTGTGATATCTGATGCCGACCAGCTACAAAAGCAGCACTATCTAGACCAAAGCAAAGTGCACGACATGTTCCACATTGTGGGCAAAGAATACTTTCTCTCATCGGTAGTGATCACTCCACGGAATGTTCCAGAGATTCAAAGTATTGTTAGGTTGTGTAATGAATTCGAAATACCCCTCTGGCCCTTCTCAATTGGTCGAAATGTCGGCTATGGAGGTGCTGCACCTCGAGTTCCCGGGTCTGTTGGACTTGACCTAGGCAAACATTTGAACAAGGTCCTTAAAGTTGATGTTGAAGGTGCCTATGCTCTTGTAGAACCTGGTGTGACTTTCTCCGATCTCCACCAGTACTTGGTGGATAACAATCTCCGAGACAAACTTTGGGTCGATGTTCCTGACCTCGGAGGAGGTTCCGTCTTGGGTAATACCATTGAGCGAGGAGTTGGCTATTCGCCATATGGTTAGTTACCCTCCACAGACATGCCCAAATACAAGTAGTAGTCTAACAGCTTGCCAGGTGACCACTTCATGATGCATTGTGGAATGGAAGGTGAGTTTCTTTCTTGGCGCATGATTTCTACTGAGCTGACACCCGGGCTTTAGTTATACTGCCTGATGGAACCTTGATCAGGACGGGGATGGGTGCACTGCCAAACCCTAACGCAGATTCGAACGCACCGCCCCACGAGCAAGAACCAAATTCCACTTGGCAGCTATTCAACTATGGATTTGGTCCATATAATGATGGGATATTCAGCCAGTCCTCACTAGGAATTGTTGTCAAAATGGGTATTTGGCTTATGGTCAATCCAGGTGGCTATGACTCTTACCTTATTACCATTCCGAAAGATGAGGACCTCCACCAAGCTATTGAGATTATTCGGCCACTGAGAACATCAATGGTCCTGCAAAATGTGCCGACTGTGAGGCACATTCTGCTAGATGCAGCTGTCATGGTTCGTAACTGGCAAACCTGGGCACTGGTCTCCCTTGCTAATTAGATATCTGAAGGGCGATCGCAAATCGTACACATCGTCAAATGAGCCTTTAAACGATAACCAGCTCGATGAGATTGCAAAGAAGCTAAACTTGGGTCGCTGGAACTTCTACGGGGCATTATATGGCCCGCAGGCTATTCGAGAAGTCATGTGGCAGACAATTAAGAAGGCGTTTTCCACGATACCTGGTGCCAAATTCTATCTTCCACAGGAAATGCCCGACAATATTGTCCTTCAAACTCGCCATCTGACAATGCAGGGAATACCAACAACAACAGAATTGAAATGGGTGTAAGTGTTCTTATAATACCTCTTGTGGACATTAACTAATGTTAAAAAGTGATTGGCTCCCTAATGGCTCCCATCTCTTTTTCTCACCCATAGCCAAGGTTACGGGCGATGATGCTGAGGCACAGTATCAATTAACACGCAGACGCTGTGAGGAAGCAGGTTTCGACTTTATCGGTACCTTTGTTATCGGCATGCGTGAGATGCACCATATTGTATGTCTGGTTTTTGATCGCTTAGATCCTAATTCATGCCGTCGAGCTCACTTGCTTATTACCACGCTTATTGATGATGCGGCAAAGCGAGGCTGGGGAGAATATCGCACGCACTTAGCGTTGATGGACCAAATTGCAAAGACGTACAATTTCAACAATAACGCCCAAATGCACCTCAATACGATGATTAAAAACGCGTTGGATCCAAAGGGAATCCTTGCGCCTGGGAAAAATGGAATTTGGCCGAAGACTTATGATGCAAAGGCATTTGAAGTGCCTCGAGCACTAACGTCCCGAGCAAATTTGTGAAATTGATGGGAATCCGTTTAAGGAGCAACGGGATACCATATAGTAGATAGGAGGGCAAGCACTGTATTCTATGTGTTGTGTTGACTTTAACAGTCAGCTGAGTAGAATTAAGTCTAGAAGTCTCAACTCTTTAGGTAACAAACTCGAAAATGAAATACTAGCAATTTCATTCCACACCACTTTATATTCATGGATCCTCTATAATAAATTTAGGACAGACTTATCTTTTTGCCTCAGCTACATATATAAAGAATAAGTTAATTTGCTATTACATAAATGTCGGTACATAAACCTCACAACATAATCGCATTTATTATTTTCATTCGACCAAATAATTACCTATTATTTACGTAACCTCGGTTGATGTACTTAACCTGTTATTATGAGATGAATCTGCTTAACCTAGGAACATGACTATATTTTCAACTAGCAATAGATTCAGGTAACTGGTCTTTGTTTTTTAATATTCGGTATATGGAAATACCGAGGTGACATGGACTGAACTTGATAGCTAAATGTATCAGCTATATAGGCCACTTTGCAAAATTTCCTTACAATTACCTGCACGCCTAACCTTTGAACCCTATGAACACTTCTGATAAGCATTTCGCCGCAAGCGTCACCGCAAGCGTGCCCCCAGACGGCGGAAGTATAGTCCCCCGTTGGTGTCACTATTGATGTGAATAGTTGTCAAGCTGTTGATCAAGACAGTCCTCTAAACTGTCTCAGGTACATCAACGCTGTCAGGCCCTTGGTTGCTGCTCTCGCCCCGTGTTGCAAAATCGAAGCTGTATGTCCATGATCACTCCTAAGATCTCGACACGGTCCTGAGGTTCGACCGTGTTGCCTCTGATTATGAGCAGGACATTATCTGACCGTTTTATGTTTCTCGTGAAGTGAATTATTGATGTCTTGTCCGCCTCAAAGGTTGCTCCACTTCTTCCCTCCCCTTCTAGCGCTCCGTCGATAATCGCCTGGATTCCCGCACGGTTCGCCTGCGCTGTTAGCCCTACAACCCATACTATAGAGTTATCTACAAACGCAATAGATCATCACTCCTTATCAATTCGCTTTTGCACAGGATCAGCATTAGAGAACAATAAGAGGACGGGCTATAGTAGGGATCCCTTTGGCAGCCCGGCTTGAGGTAGATCCCGAGTCTCTGGGCATTCCCTATTAACTTGAATGGACGCCGTTCGATTAGATTAAAACGAGGCAATTCATTAGACAAGTCCCAGAGTAAAATGTATTTATAGCATTTAAAGGTTATATAATTAGCTATTACTATAGTTCTACTAGGAAGCTATACTATAAGCAGCCTTGTTAACTGTTGAACTTAAATGAGGCTAGTAAGAAGATCCTTATACTTTATAATTAGTTAAGTAAGCTTTAGGCTTTCTTAGCTAATATTATAAGCTATTTATTTTATATTTATAAGATTAAGAAGAAGGTAAAAGAGTATAATAGTAAGTTATTTAAATAGGGTATATAGGAATTAAATAAGAAGGATAATATTATTCCTATATTAAAGTCCTATAAATAGTATATAATATTAGACCTTTAGTTCTTAAGAGTACCTAATATAGTAAATTAGTTAGCCCTAGGTTTAAGTAATAATTTTAATAATATTAATTTTATAGTTAATTTTAGCATTATTGGTA
>CAKNEU010000299.1:0-25152 GCA_930272665.1 Mariannaea elegans | reverse complement strand
AAAGAAATTTAATAATAATATATATAAAGTTAAAAAGGTTAATTAAAGATTAAAGTCTTATAATAATAAAAAGCTACTACCTTATAGCTTTCTTACTAATTACTATTATAGTAATAGTAGTAATATTTACAATAGTAATATAAGTATAAGTAGCTTTATTATTAAACTTAAGCTAATTTAATATATAATAACTTAGGAGATAAATAGCTTAGACTTTTTATTAAGTAATAGTAAGTTAGTAAGGGTTTAGTAAGCTTATAATTAAGGAGCTATTTATAGGGAAGCTAAGGTAATTGTCCTTATTTTAAGAGTATTTCCCTAATACTAGAAAAGAAAAAAGATTAATTAAAATAGCTTAGTTAATCTTACTTAATTATATAACTATTAGTTAGTAATATTTTAATATTAAGCTTAAAGAAGAAATACCTTATTATATAGCTTTCTATTTTAAGTATAATAAATATACTTAATAAATATAATTATAGTAAGTTAGTAATATTTTAATAAAGTATAAGAAGCTACTTATAAGTAAATAATAATAAATAGAATATAAGAGAATTAACTATAATAGTATTACCCTTATATTAAGAGACCTTACTAGGGAATTAAAAAATAGCTATATTAAGATAGTAGTAGTAAGTGGGGGACCTAATAGTTAGTTAACTATAGTTAAAATGTACAAATATAATAGAAACTTATAAGCTTATTATATAAGGAAGATATAGAGTAAATAGGGAAGGAAGAGTAAAAATAACTAGCTGGAGATTAATAATAAGGCAATTACAATAGGAAATAAGCTTTAAGGTATAATATATAACTTAATAATAATATTAAGAGAAAGAAAAAGAGAAAAAGGACTATATTTATTATAAAATTACTTAAATACCTATAAATAGCTAAATAATAGTTACTTAATAATAGCTACTTTATATAAATAACTAAATATAATAGTTAGTAGTATAATAAAGGAAATAGTAACTTTATTATAATAAGTATACTAATTACTAATAGAGCAAATACTTATTATATAATAATAACTAATAGCCTCTAATATCTCCCTATTACTATTAAATCCTTAAAGCCTAAAGTGTAAAAGGAGGGGCTTGAGATTTTTATAAAAGTGCCTTAGCCTTTAAGACCTAATGCCCTTATAGCTACTTAGCTAAGGGATATTAAGGAGGGAGAGGGGATATTATATTATAAACTAGAGCTTAACTTAGTAAACCTAGCTATATTAAGTTTATATCCCTTTTAAATTCTACTTAACCTTATCTCTCTTATAACTATATAGTAGCAAGTATTATAAATTGTATACACTCCCATTACGTATAATAGCACCCTATAAAAAACTAATTAATTACAGTAGAGTTTACTCTAGATTACTTATAAACCTATATAAACTTCTAGTAAAGTTTACTTAATTTACTTAGTAAACCTTATAAACTACCTTATTACCTCTTAATATATAAATATACTTATTAATATATTAAATAGAACTCTAGCTACCTTAGCTATTAATATAACTTAGTTATACTAATCTACCTTTTGGCATATTACCAGACGTAATACCCCATACTATATTGCTAGAACTCCTTGACGGCCTATCCTCTCTGCTAACATAGACCCAGAACTGTCTGATCTACGTTAACCCTAGACCCAACTGTTACAGTGCCCCTCCCAAATTCTGCCCGACCTCACCGCTTTTACGACTATATAGCGGCGAGCTTGCAGCGAGAACGTAGTAGATTGTTCTTCTTCTCCTTAGCTTTAGATAGACAATTCAATGTGGTTTCAGCTTGTTAAATAAACCTCTATCAGCCCTTCACAACTGCTATTGGTATTATAACACTACCTTTATATTTTCCTCCTTATTCGAAAAGCCAGCATAAGTAAACCTCTGGTTTTAGTTTTTTATTTTCAAATCTTGAGTGGCTGGTTTAGATCTAGCATATAACCAGTGGATAGCTGAGGAATCTGCGAATAATGACCCTTAAGCAGTCCCCTTGTGTCCTCCAGAACCTAGAATGTATTAGCTTGTATACATTTAGCAGGAGTGTAATAGCTGCAGACCTGAAGGTAAGTTAAATTAGGTTTACCATTCATCACTTTCAAAAACGCCCATGACATAGCACCGACACTTAAGCCATCAATAGTTGCATCTGAAGAGGTTTGCTCATCTTTACACCCTGAGTACATAAAGACATTTTTATGCTCGCTTTTCCAGTCTTCCTGGAAGTGCTCTTCTCCTAGCCCCTCCTCTTGAGGCTGGCCCATGTGCTTCAGATTGTTAAAGAAAGATTTTGCACCGGTCATTACCGCTTTCGCTTCGGATACTTTGCTCATTGTGAAGCCGCCTTGCATAAGATGAGATGCGGCAGACATCAAGCTCACGCCTTGCTTCACACTATCCACAAGGCTAACGTTTCCATCTGCATCAGAGCGGTACATGTAGGGTAATTCGATGGCTGAGCCACTGTGACAACAGTCAAAGATGACAAAAAGCGTGCTGGTCAGGGGGAGCTTAGAAACAAGTCGCCGATGCAAAGCGTCACTGTCGAGCTGGCCGCTCTGTTCGAAATCCACAGGAACAATGGTGTCGTCGTATCCGGAGTCTCGGTCTCCGTCTGGATCTTTGACTTGACCTCCGTGTCCGGAGTAGTGGAGGAAGAGGCAGCAGCCTGGTTCGCTTACCAGCCAGTCCATTGCGGCCAAGATATTGTGTCCTGATGGATAAAATGGTCCTGACCGAGCGTCGGTAAGAATGACCATGCTACTTGGGTCTGTTGGGTAGCCACGTGAGGCGAGGAAGTGTTCCATATTTTGCACATCTTGATGGCAACCACGGAGGGCATGTTGGGAACCAGTATAGTTTATACCAATCAACAACGATTTACGCCGTACATTCGTGGGTCGACCGTCGCCCATATTTGGAGTCCACTGCTGAGGTGGTCCAATGTTGTTCATGTCTGGATGACCCATCTGAGGGGATCTGCCGTAGTAGCCCATATTTGGTGGCTGCATATGAGGTTGGCCTTCATAATTCATGTTTGTTAGACCATAGTTCGTGTTGTAGCCGTCATCGTAGTTTTCACGCTGAGGCCCGCCCATGATGATGCCCTCCGTAACTCATGTATTGAGCTGAACAAGTAAGCAGGAGAAGGCACACCAGATCGAATGACGTCGATACCAGGGTTTCAAGAAGCTAATAGCGCGCGCCAGGGCGAAGCTGCATTCTAGTTGGAATAATAATTGTTTCGTGGTTTCTTCGAACGGCTCGTGGAAGGCTATTCTTCGATTCAATGATCGGACTGGTTGATTCTCTCTACTTAAAGCGAGGTCAGGAAAGTCAGCAAAGATAAGTCCCTCAGCCCCTCATGGGGCTACAGCGTGGGATGCAGTATTTGGCATTGAAGGGGCTTGGGAAAACGCTCTGAGTGATTGGGCCGTTCGTAATGGGGGGCTGTTTCGGGGGGCGGGCAGCTAAGCTCAATCTTGCTTAGCTTTGGGGATACTTTAGTACGTGTACGAAGTATACAAACCTACTCGCTAGATATCTGTACGTTTAGAAAGACGTAACCTAGGGAAGGGGGTTTGGTTGATAAATTATCTTAACCCTTTTTTATTACATTTCATCGCTTAGCTGCTGTACCTATCAACAGATGATCAATACTATTATCTGAAGTTTGTGCGATTTGGTGTTTAGTGTTTGCGAACGAGCAGATGCATACTCCGTATGATGCCTTTCTGGCTCTGGTCAGTCTGCCCCGCCTCCACTTACCCCTGTACGGCTATTTCGGCATGTTTGAGGGCTGTACGTCCATTCTGTTTCGACCAAGTTCAAGCCACGAACCTGCGATGCGTCATCTCTTCCCTGCCTTTTCGTGACTTGCATACGTGGCATCTTGTCTGCAAGGAGTCCATGCTCTTAGGAGATAAGCCAAATCCCAGCTTCTAGGACATTCTTCACAAGGAGTTCTAGGTCATTTACTGGGCAATAATATCCCTCGGCCTCGTAAAATCCGCCAGTGTTAAAGATTTTGGAGATGGGTGACTAGGCCATCGATCCCACCCAAGTCAAGTTTCGGTCAATGGTGTGGGAAGCATTAGGACCCTGCAGGCGACGATGTTTGATGAATCCGTGGACAGCAGCTAGCTCCGCGTTCAGAGCTAAGGATTTGGTACAATTCCCCATATTTAAAGTCTCACTATTCAGCTGATTGAGGTATGGGGGGCCGAGTCTTGGCCGTCATAACCGAATTAGGTCACGTGCTGTGGCTGTGTACTCTAGTAGCATTTGTGTGGCAGCCAACCAAAGGATACCAAGGAAACGCGTATTGGATGAGATGGTGTTTTCGACGCCAACCGCAAATGGCTTTGTGTTGTTTGTACTAGACTCATCGCAAGGCGGATGCCATGTCTGATGGACTTTTGGGGGTCTTTTGATATGCAGCCAAGTGTTGAGCCCCAAAGTTAAGCAGTAGAACAGCACCGCGAAGCCTAGCCCGTGAAAGGAACAGGAATAGAGGCAATCAAGCTAGGAGCACCATCTGTAAATATTCCACGCCTTGAGTGTGAGGAGGCGTCAGTCTCGATTGTGGCCCGACACAGGTACCGCAAGCTTATTGGCGCCACGTGGCATTCGTATTCCTCCCTCGGGCATAGGCTCGTAATGGTGCCTCGTGGGTGATTGGAGAAGGACGACAGAAGGTGAGCAGCGATGAGGGCTTTGGCTGGCAGAATAGAATACAAAGGCATAAACGTCAGTAGAGCGGACATCAGTATCACGTCAGATTATTAATAAAACCTAATCCATAATACAAATAACGCGAATACTCTAGCTGAAACGATGACGAACCCCGAAGAAGCCGTCGACGTCACGACACAAGCTATAGAAGCTACTCCTCATGACCACCCTAACCGGGCAGATTCGTTGGATAACCCTGGACGCCGACTTGACGACCGATTTTCACGCACTGGTGCAAGAGAGGACCTTGAAGAGGCTGTTAGTATTGCTAAGCAAGCTGTTGAGTCCACTCCTCAAGACGACCTCGATCGGGGAGTATTATTAAATGTCCTTGGACTCAGACTATATAACCAATTCTTAAGCACTGGTGTAATGGAAGATCTTGAAGAGGCTATTAGTATAGGTAGACAAGCTGTTGACGCCACTCCCCATGACCATCCTTATCGGCAATATGGTTGAATAACCTTGGGATCAGACTTAGCGACCGATTCTCACGCACTGGTGCAATAGAAGACGATGAGGAATCCACAAGGTGTTTCCAAAGAACTTTAAACATGTTGTCATCTGCTATTTATTTTCGCATTTACGCAGCGCGCCAACTTCTCTTGAACCCAAAAATCCTACAATGGAGAGACCAAGCATTGCACATCGCCAAGACGGCCGTTGGCCTGGTGCCTCTATCTGTCTCTTTTAGTTTGCCACCTGCGGACAAGAAACACATCCTCTCCGCATCTGTTGGTCTTGCCTCCGAAGCCGCTGCTATCGCCCTGTGTATCGGTCAAGAACCAGCCTCAGTGGTCGACCTCCTTGAAACTGGCCGCGGTGTCCTTGCTAGTTCACTTCAAGATCTACGCATCGATCTCTCCCCCCTTAAGAAGCAGTACCCGAATCTGGCCCACTCCTTTGACGACCTTCGTAAGGTACTTGACGCGCCAACTTCACAGTACACCACACCAATAAAATTGGTTCCTAGTTCATCTGGAGGTGACGTCGTCGACTAGCTCCGAAAGACGGGCCATGAGATGTCCGTCCTGTTGGATGAGATTCGCAGTCGGTCCGAGTTTAAGCAATTCCTATTGCCCGCTGACACGATCGAGATGTGCCAGGCGACAGAACTGGGCCCAGTTGTTATCCTCAACGTAAGCTCACATCGATGCGATGCCCTCATGATCGAGTCTTCTCGTATTCGGGCTCTGGAGCTGCAGGGTCTTTCCCAAGAGGTAATACATGAAAAGCGCAAGACCTCCAATCACTCGGAACACTGCAGTGACTCTGGGATGCTATTGCTGGACCCGTGCTCGATGCATTTGGCTTCACTGAACCTCCGCCTGGGGATGCCTGGCCGCACGTGTGGTGGATTCCTACCGGGCTACTTAGCCGTTTTCCCCTCCATTCTGCGGGATATCATACAAAACCTGGTGGCAAAACTGTCCTTGATAGGGTCATATCGTCGTACAATTCATCTATCAAGACAATCATCAATACTCGCCAGCGGCGCCAGGATGCTAGAATCCAATTGAGCGGGGACATTGTTCTTGTTTCTATGCAGCGGACGCCGGGCCTGGGTATATTGAAGTATGCAGATAGGGAGATCGATAATGTACAGTCTGTCTGCGATTCGAGAGGCCTATTAGTTGTCCGACCTCGCCCTTACCAGCAGCCAACTTTATCAGCTCTCAAAGCTTGTCGAGTATTTCACTTTGCTGGCCACGGCAGTACCTATGAAGATTCACTTCAGAGCCGCCTATATCTGGAGGACTGGTAAGATCATCCTTTAACAGTGGCGAGCCTTTTGGAGACAAAAATCGGCTCAAACTCGCCCACCCTGGCTTACCTATCGGCCTGTGAGACTAGTCAGAATCAAGATCATCGTTCAGCTGATGAGAGCGTCTACCTGGCAAATGCTTTCCAGCTGGCGGGATTCCGACATGTGATCGGTACGCTCTGGGAGGTTGGTGATGAGATATGTGTAGACATGGCCAAGATAATTTATGAGTTTTTGGGCGACAATGGATTTGACGATGCGTCGGTGAGCAGCAACCTTCACCACGCCACCCGGGCGCTTCGAGATCGATGGTTAGAGGAGGAACAGGTCACTGTGATGAACAGGAAGACGCGTAATGTTTATTTGACCGAAGATACGGTCTCAAAGGCTATTCCTTGGGTTCATCATATTCATTACGGCGCATAAGCTTTTTAGTTTATATGTCATTATTAGTAAAGAATTGCAGGGGACTTTTCGAAGATTGCTATTTATTTTAACTTATTTAATATATTTACATTATTAAAAATATTAACTAAAAATAAAAAGTACTAAGATAATAAAAAGGGGTTTTAATTTCTTAAAGAAATTAATATAACAAGTTGCTCTACTATACAATTAAAGACATAGTAAGAGCCTACTAAACCTAAAATAACCTTTATTAAGATATTTTAATATAATAGTTTATATAACCCTAGTTATTATAAAGAATAAAGATAAAAAGTAAGGGAAGTTATTAATTTCATAACTTAGAACGGAACGGACTTTCTATAAATACCGAAAAGTCCACCACTCCTTAACGCCTCCTAAACAGTTTCAGGAATCCACCAACATCAAGATAATTCGTCCCTTTAGTGCGAGTCCCTGTATAACTCCGTGTCTAATCTAACCTATTACAGCGAACCCAGGTGTCATGGTTTATTAATAACCAAACAATGTGGGTTCATTAATGACTCGACAATGTGGATCCATTGATGATCAATCAATGTGGGTTCACTAATGACCAATCAATGTGGAGAGACAGCTGATTAACCTTACTACAGCTGTTAATGTAGACAATTATAGTGGGAAAAAGTCATGAAGCGTGACGAGTGATTGGTGTGCATAGATTCTCATCTTTTTACTTGCAAGTTGAAGGCTGTGATCTGGTCAAATCGATTTGATCTACTCTGCCTGTATTTCAGGTATAAAAGGGCAGAAGAGGCGCCGCCAATTGCATTCCCCAGAGATTCGCGTTCCATCCTGATATTTTCGAGCATCTTACTCCTCTAACCTTAACAGCAATCCAAAACGAAAATATTTACCATGTCGCTTGGTCGAAAAATTGCCCTCAACACCGGGTTCACTATTCCGTAAGCGGTGGTCATCGTGAAACAGCGTCTTCTGGAATATCCGCTAATGATCGGGTCATATATAGCCGGCTGGGCTATGGAACTTGGCAGTCCTCTCCTGGAGAAGTTGCTTTGGGTATCTTCGAAGCCTTGAAAGTGGGCTATCGACATCTGGTGGGGCTCAAATTCCATTAGCTGCCAAAAAGACAGACACTAATGTTATAATCTCAGGACCTTGCCAAAGTGTATAGTTTCATCCCCTCTTCTGCCAATGTATTTGACTCATGTACTCTTTCATAGGTACGGAAACCAGCATGAAGTTTCGCAAGGGCTTCAAAGGGCGTTTAAGGAACTTCCTGGCCTCAGGCGTGAGGATATCTTCATCGTGCGTACTCCGGCCACTTGAGAAATTAAGTTACTGACCTTTCTCGTGAATAGACGTCCAAGTTGTGGAACACGTAGGTTTTTATTACATTACGTATCTAGGTCATCTACTCACGATAAAACTTAGTCAACATAACCCACATGAGGTTGAGGCTGCGCTAACGGACTGCTTACAAGAGCTGGGCCTCGACTACCTTGACGTAAGTCCATCTAATGATATGACTGCCTCTCTGCCTAACACACGATAGCTTTATCTCGTACACTTCCCAGTTTCGTTTAAGAGAACTTCGGAACATGTGGGTAAGGATTTGTTCCCGTTAAACGAGAATGGCGACGTGGCAATTGATGACAGTATCTCCATTGTGGAGACATGGAAAGGTTAGTTGAAGATTTCCGCCGGTCTATTATGTGGCGTTTGCTGATGCAATTTGGGTTCAAATTTCAGCCATGACAAAACTACCCAAATCTAAAGCACGCTCTATTGGAGTTTCTAACCACACGATCGAGCAGGTGAGTGATGTCCTTCCTCTTTCGACCATAGAGGAAGCCCTCTGTCGCTAATGCCGACTAGCTTGAGGCTATCATCCAGGCCACCTCTGTGGTGCCGGCGGTTAACCAGGTTGAACGTCATCCATTGTTGCGACAAGATGATCTGGTTGCATACTGCAAGCATAAGAATATCCACTTAACTGCTTACTCGGTGCGCCATGAAAGCTCACGACAACTTCGATGTAGAGCTGACCTATCATGTAGGCGTTTGGCAACAACATGTTCAACATCCCGCTGCTATTCTCACACCCCGAAATTCAGGGTTTGGCGAAGAGATTATCGAACGAAACTGGAACCGTCATCACACCCGCGCAAGTCTTGTAAGTATTTTCAATTCAAGGGTAAACAATACCGACTAACAGGTCGCTCCAACAACTAATAGGCTTGGCTGGGCGCAGAACGGAGGCCACAGTGTCATTCCGAAATCAGTTACTCTAGCGCGTATTTTAGAAAACTACGCCGAGATTACGCTGTCGGATAATGATATTCGCGCTGTTGAGGGTATTGGTGAAAAGCAACGACGATACAACGTGCCTTACATTGCAAGTGAGTGGTTGAATATTTCATCAACGGGTTGCTTCTATACTGATCCTCATAAATTTAGATGACCCTCGATGGGATATCAATATTTTCGGCGATGAGTCAGAGAGTTCGGCTACTCATAAGGTTGTAGTCTAGCTCCAACGCGGCGTTGAATTTGTTGAATGTGCCTGAATGAGATATTATCAGATATCAGAGTGAAAGGTGTAATTGTACCCATGCTTCTTGATCTCTATAACCTTCTGTCAAGCGGATATTTAATATCCAGGTCTGCTTGGTGCGCGACTGTAGGGAGCTAGATCGGGGGTTTTGAGATATCTGTTTTCATTTTAACCAGGATCTCCGTTTTTATCCAATCTTCGCTATATCGTTACACTTCTTTCACAATATTTAGTAAAGAAAGAAATAGAAGCAAGCTTTAATGTCTCAATTTCTTAAATTACACCAGGCCCGCCCAGCTCCCCATCATTGCAAGTCTTGCTGCCAATGGCATTGGATTCGGTATCTTGTCAAAACTCATCATGGGAAACGCTTCCGCAGAGCCAAATGAGCCTCGTAAGATTTTCAAGGGTGGCCCAGCTTTTGTGTCTTTATTCCTTGAGAGCTCCAAGTTAGTAAATCATAATACTAAGCGCCTTCGGTTCGAGCTACCCCATGATGATGCCATCAGTGGCCTTCCCCTTACATGTAAGTTAGGAAAATATTAAAGTAAGCCATTCTAAGTCTAGTTAATATTAGCCGCACTCTTGATTATTTCATGGCCCGAGGTGGTTGAGTTCCTATTCCTCGTCCTTATACTTCAGTTAGTGAATCATGTTAGTTATATTAATAGAAACGAAACAAATACAAGCTAACCTCAAGCTCATGCTACGCCCGGAAGGCAAACGAGTTTCCCCACATCATACTCATCGCAGGTAGTGTCGAAATTACTCCCATCTATCAACTCGCGCAGGGCATTCTGCGAAACGCGCAAGACAAGACCGCGATACCCTCATATTTGGCCTAAATAGTGACGAAGATGTGCTCCTGCGAAAGGAACTCGAGCAATTTGAGCAAGAATTCCCTGATCGCTTTAAGGCCATATACACCGTCAGCCACCCTAGCGAAGGTTCGCCATTCCGGAAGGGACACGTTACAAAGCAATTGCTAGAGAAAGTTCTACCGACTAATAGGGGAAACCAAAAGGTGTTTGTGTGTGGACTCCCAGGTATGGAAGCATCGCTGGTCGGTAAGAAGGTGTCGATGGGGATTTTGGGCGAACTTGGATATTGAAAGGATCAGATTCACAAGTTCTGAAGTGAGGAAAAGAGGTTATCATGGGCTATCACTCAATATCTGCATCACATCACTATCACCCCTGACCTTTTTGCCGAAAAACCAGTTTCTCAGCCCCTCATTCGTTCTTAATACCTGCAAGTGCCATTTCCCTCTCAAAATGTGCCTTGGTTCTGCTTTCGCGCCGTTGTGTTTCGGTCAAATAAAACCCACGCCTGTAATTGGCCAAACCCTTGCCTACATTTCTTCAATAGATAGATAGAGAATCAAGAGCTTCTATGACTTATTTCCTACCCTACAAAATGCGACATACTAACTTACTTAGGCATGAATGGAAGAAATACGACACTAACGACAGAGACACCATACTGGGCCACAAACACGGCGCGATATGCTCATCTCCACGATTGGTTGCTCTCGTAATTAGTTTAGGATAATGCCTTACGAGGAAAGGCCCGAAGGAGAGTGCGAAAGGAACCACAGCAGCAACAATTTAATGTATCGCTGGAGGCGCAATTTCGCTGAGATAGACAAAGGAGATGGTGATAGCAGTAGCATTTCCCAGGTCACTACCCGAGGCCGTATTGCCAAGAGGTCCCAGATGATGTAAAAACACCACGCTATAATGCGAGGATACTTCACTATGGCCTGTTTGACAGATTCCTAATGATCTTATTGGTCGGCAACCTGTCCGTTCTGCCGAATAGATTCCACCAACTCTACCTTGAGTCAGATGGAGTCCTTGCCATCCTGCATTTGAGCAGCCATGACGGAGTTGTAGGTATGGTGCTGTCGATTGCGGGACCTTGAGGGGTGAGCGTTTGTGGGATTGGTGGAAATCGGACCGGTATCATAGACTTTCGGAAACTTTTGATTTTCGGACTTTCGGAAGCTCTTGACTTTCGGGCTTTCGGAAGCTTTTCACGGAATTGTCAGCCGCCCAACTATAATTGCCCATTTCTTGGATGTATTCTTGACATTGAACACTGAATCCAAGTTGGTTTGCACACCTGACACATGGCACTTTTCGACCCCCGCCCCCCGACAGTCGCAGCCGGTGTGCTTGGCATCGTTGCCTCAACATGCTTTAGTGTTGCGAGCGTCCCACAACGCAGTTCGTGCTCAAACCCAATAGCAGGTGAGGAGACAAGGTAGCGTTGCTCAAACAGGATAATACTCGGTGATTCGGGTGGGATTCCGAACTAACTCCACGTAAACCCAACACGACGGATTGATTGCTTCCAATTAGTTTTGTTAGGTATTTTAGGTCACTTGTGATTTGTATTGACGACGATAAAAATGTCTGTGGATAGATTAGTTTCTATCCTAGGTCAATAAGGCTTCTAGCACTGTCTCGTTGATCTCGGCCCTTTAGTGAGATATAAATTTACCTATTCAATATTGGTTGACACATGCGACACTAGTAAGTAGCGTCACTATTCAATAGGGTTTTGCACGACATTGAGCATTTACTGTCAACATAAACCATTCTATTGCGTTAACTTTGTGCTAGGCACACAGAATTCGCTCTCCACATCAACATTTAGACTTGAAGAAATATTTAATCAAGTTTAATTATTATAGCTAACTAAGCTAAAGATGTCTAGCTTCTTTATAATATCGGAGAGCGCCCGGATGCAAAGGCACGGGAGACTTCGCCATGTTTTTCGGTTTAAGCGGGTAGGTCAGAGGACTCTTCTCTGGGCGCAGGTGATAGTATTGGCCCTCCAGGCTCACTCGTGTCTCGACCAGGCACCAGGCCAACAAGTGAGCAACTTCCTCGGGGAGGTCGTCGCGTACTAGCACCACGAAATCGGCGAAATCGAGGCACGGCAAGGGTTCTGTAAGTGAGGACCAAAATCCCGCTAGCAAAGGAGTAGCATCTGGTCGAATAGCTCCAGGGTTATTCTCTGCAAAGCGAGCCATTGCAGTAGCTTCCACGGGTAAAGGAATAAAGCCCTTTTCCTCAATTACGCTGTCCCACCAAGGTGTCATGATGGCTTCTTGTAACAAAGCATCCGCTTTCCCGTCCATCACGAAAGCCATGGCCTGTTCTGGGCGTGTCGCCGTGATATACTCTCCCCCCCAAGACTTGAACCCGGTGTCGTCAATACCATGGGCTTTCATCAATTCAGATGCAACATAACCAATGAAATTGGTCCCGTCGTTGTGGGAAGTAGCTATTCTCAGAGCTGGCTTCTCTCTCCGCAGATCCGCAAAGGAATGGATGTTGTACTTGGGGCTTATTGCGAGAACCATGCGGTCATCCTGGGGCAGCACCCCGAGAGCACGAAGAGATGGCATGGGTCCGTAAGATTGAAAGATCCCTTGGCCAGTGAGTGCTGTGGCCATTAGCTGAGCAGGTGTTGATATAGCGAGGTGTACACGACCCTCGAAGACGTTTGTGACGGCTTCCAGACCACCATCACGTAAATTCCAGATTGCAACTTGACTGCGTGGTCCTGTACGATCACAGAATTGCTGTGCAAGCCAGGAACAAATGCGGTGGAAATTCGCCATACCCCAATCTCCTTGAAAGTTGAGTGTAAAAGAGCGATCTAATCGTGGGCCAGATTCACTCTGCCTATTTAACTCTCCTAAGTCAGTTGTTGCCATCTTGAATCTAGGTTGGAGTTGTGGTTCTTGATTTCTCAGATGATGAAATGTTGACTTATAAAGTTTTGGTTATATATTTTATATTAAAACTAATTATAATTTATTATAAAGCTGATTGCGAATAACCCAGGCATCGATTTCGGAGTCTTTCCCGATAATATGTTATTTTAAGGGAGGGGGAATAGATGGGAACCTACTGACCCGAGCAGCAGTTGTCATTCACAGACTTGAAGGATCAGTGGGACTTCGGCTCGGACTTTTAGGAAAGGCCGTAAACGGGAACTCAGAACCCGGAACCCGGAACTCGGGATCTTCGAGATTGTCCGGCTTCTTCCCATTTTCTGCTTAGTAGGAAAACTTTTATTTAATTTTATTACATAACTTAGCAAGCTTGCTAATAACATATACAATTGTTCATTTGCTTACTATTAAGAGTTAGAACCCAACTTAATTAGATTATCTACTGTTTATAAGAGCTTACAATATTTTACTAATTATTCCAGTAAGCCACGTAACTTCCAGACACAGTACTAATTATACAAACTTGTAATAAAGAAATAGGCTACTTTAACTTTTCATATTAGGCTTGAAGTCTCCAAGGACAAATTCTCCAAGTAATACAAAGGGGTTGTTATGGTAAGACCTATGCTGTGTTCACGTATAACCCACATGCCTCAACCTCCCTGACCCATAGTTGCCATGGTCTCTGAACTGTCCGCTTTGTCATCGCATCTGCAACTGAAGATTCCTCACTGTTTAAGTAGGATAAAGATGTGCTAGATCCAGAACCTCCGTAGATGGATTGTAGCATTGCTGCAGTAGTCTGGATTATGGCGTTCTTCTGTGTATATGTAGCCCACATGACGGCAACTTCAATGCTATCCGCCACCACGGTGAATCCATGGCCTCGCATGAGTGTAACATAGTTGTGACTGTCAAAGGTTTTGGCCAGGGCTGCTCCCGTTTGCTCAGTGCGGACCAGCATATCGGCCCCGTGAGCCGAATCCCTATGCTTGGCGATATCGAACACACCAGCACCATTACCCAGAAAACCCGCCATATGGTAACAAGCTCTTAATGGAGCGTCCGAGATGGAATAAGGGACTACCGCCTCCGAGTGGCTATGAACAATGGCGTGGATATCCGGATGACGCTTGTAGATCTCCGAATGAATTCTCCTTTCTTCATAACCCTTGGAGCATGTGAACTCGACTGGCTCTGCATTGTCGACTTTGTAGAGTATTAAATCCTTAGGTGAAGATATGGTTCCGGGAGCAATTGAGTGTGACATGATAAAGACATCTTTATAAAGAGGGTGTCGGAACGAAAGGTGACCATAAGCGTCAAGTACTTGATTCAGGTGAAGAATGTGGCAGCCGTCAATGAATTTGCGATAATACCCTTGAAGAACAAGGGCTTCGTTTGCAGTGGATTCCATGGGGTATGTAAGGGGGGTATACTGAGAATTGCTGTTGGAAAATGAATACCAGGCGCTACCGGGGATATTACACGCGTGGATTCCAAGGAAGAAATGGTGGTGAAATATATACTGTCTAATGCATTCCGGAGGCTAACCCTACTTGGAGGTCAGGTTCATAATCGGGCATAACAATCCGAGATATCGGCTTCTTGTCGGGTAAGAATTAGACCGCTTGGGCCCCTTTCTCTCACCAAGCGTTAACATTTTTCTACCAGTTTCACTTAGGTGCTTTCTGGACTCTCCTACCCCGAATGAGCGTGAGATTTCTTCGAAGCCTGGACTACACATTATATTAGGTCTTGCCCGGCTATGGTCTGTAATTCTTAGATTATTTGTCAGGCAGGAAGCTTATTCTATTGCAATGTTCTAAAATTGGCCAAAGTTTCATCATATAAATTGATTGTAATTCTATTGATCGTGGGTTTCACTCGATTTACAATTCACCCGCTGTTGCGCAATAGGCACAAAGACCAGACCTTCTGGTTGAAGATAATGATTGTTGCTTCATTCTTCTATCTAACGAGGGTCGAAGGCACCCTATTTATATGAGCTATCTAGCCAGAAGAGGGGTGCCTTCGGAGGCAGCTTTATCCGGGCTATCGGGACTATCCAGTCCCGGGCCCGGGCAGCCGGAGCCCTCGTGCAACACCCGCAAGGTTAACTTTCCACCCTAGATATGAGATCAATTCTGATGCAACCACTGTCGAAACCAGAGCGACGTTGTGCCCCTAGCCCTTTCCATCCCTTCCTTCTCTCCACGGTTTCGTGGATCTCCTCTTGTGGCAAAGCCATGCTCAAGTCCAGGAAAGTATTGGTAATCAAACGCAACACCTGTCTTTGGCAGAGTTTCTAGGCTGTATGCCTTCAGTTCCTCAGTAAACATGTGATCAAACTCGGGCGATATAATCTGCGTCGGAACATTGACGTTTGCAATGTCCTTCTCTTCCAACATTGATGGGTGGGCCGTAGAAATGCAATCGACAAGTTGCTTGCCTTTCGCCCCAAGGTGGAAAACCGCCCATCCACCATAGCAGTACCCAACAGCTCCAATGCGAGAATATGACGACTTCAAAGATTCCACGAATTTAGTAATCTCTCGTTCCCGTACAGCCTTGGAGTTGCGTTTGAGGAATGGGCCCAAGTCAAGCTCATTGTATCGGCTCCGATCCAAAAGGATGTCCGCCGGCAAGACCTCTCCGCCAAAACTAGGATAGAACAGTCACAATGAGTTGTCTTGTTATCGTTTCATTTGTGTTGAGTACTCACCAGTCAGGCACATACACAGTAGCGTCAACGTCTTTGGCAAAGTGGTCGGCAAGGATCCGGATGTTCCCAAATGTCCAACCAAAAAGATCATGGATCACTATTATGGCAACATCTTTATTTGAGCCCGTGGCGTAGCAACTGAGTCCCGCAATATTCTCATCCCGACCGTTAGGCTTGGCCTCCCACTGGCAACCTTTAAAACAACAATCTGCCACGATAGGAGAAAGATGAGAGGTCAACTGAGTACGTTTAGGGATGTTATGTCGACTAAGGGAGGTGCGAGTTTCAGTTTCAGTCTCCTAGCTTCTGGCGTGTGAAGTGATCTTAAAAGTAGCGAAGAGTGTCGAACATGGTCATTCAAGATTTGCGCTTTTCAAGATCATTTGTCTCCGGCTTCTGAGATGGCTATGTGTCGCTTGTTTGTGGCCGGCGTTAGCGCAAGCAGCATTAAACCTAAGAGGCTTCCAGGCAAAACAGTTATTACCTCGGTATTTTTTTGCCGATCTCATGCAGCAGACTCGGTAAAGTTGAGAAAAACCCCGAATACGAGGTCCGCTGATATGCCGACTTCTATCACAGTATCGCTTGAAGATATGGCAAAAGACGGAGCAAGGTTCGCATATACCCGGAACGTTCCCCGAATCCCCGAGCAATGAACCAGCGAAGAGGAGGCTAAGGCTTTGACGTGATTAGACACCGAGATAATGCTATGTCAGTCGGAAGGGAAAATAATCCGAGTTGAGAGCGGAGAACGATCCGAGAGCAACGAACCTAGTGCAACCCGCTTGGGGTGGTGGCAATGGAAGCAGACAGAGGGAACTGGTCCTTGCCTTTCAGTTCTTTGCTGGAGACTGATCTAGCGAATATTTGCTTTTTTCAAAGGCACTCCACTAACTTGAGCAGTTGCGATCTGCATAGCCGACGCGTCACTCGTTTAATGTAGACATATTCGAATCCTCCAGGAGGTAGGAGAGTGAACCACGCTTTTGAATTAGCTTTTGGATTACGCAATATGTAGACCGGGTCACATTTACGGCTCAGTGCAGAGTATTTCGGTCATGTCCATGACCTCAGCCTTCGAGTAACAAACCCAGTTTCATTGAAGAATGTTTTCGGCTAACTAAACGAAGATAGTAAAACTAGTATTTGATAACCCTGGATCCCAACTTCATGAAACCACCTCACAGTACCATTTCCGACCTAGAGTTCTGGAAGCTTCTTCCATGGATCTTTGCGCAGCTTAGGTTCGCCGCCTGATATTCCGCAGTGTCCAGTATCCGGGCATGTACCCTGCGATGAGCCCTCGCGCGATTCTTGATAGCAGCTCTAACCCAAACTTCCTCACAGCATTCAATCCACTTCCACCCTCACTGGATACACCTATAGCGTAAAGTTGACTATAAGACTCATCTAAAGCAAGCTCAACAAAGGCATCGCCCAAGTCTGAGTATGAAACTGCCATACTGACCGATTCTGTACTGAGTCCCATACCGGTCGGCTTGTCGTCCACAAGAGCGGACGGCTGCACCAACAAAAGGGACAACAGCTCCGGTGAAGCCTCAAAAAGTGATGTAGCCAGACGGAGATCGAGGTATGGATGGTAGAATGCTGTCTTGAGGAGCCAGAGAACCAGCGCTGGCTCTTGTGCGGCAAAGCGGTCGTTCCAAGTCGAGGATGACAAGAGAATTAACCGCGGTCTTTTCCATTCCACTGAATAAGACGACTTCAAATCACCGAGCACGTCAACAATCGACTTGGCGAGGTCTTGCAGCACATGGCAACCAGGGACATTCTCGTTCTCGCCCAGTGCACATATTATGACATCGACGTTGCGTATGCAGTCGCGTATGGTCGCTGTGTCAGTGAGTTGCCCTTCCCGAATATCAACATTCGAATGGGAGTCGAGTTCAGGTAATAGTCGAAAAAGTTTGGATTTTGAGCGTACCATGAGCCTCAGCTCAGAAGGAGAATTCGCAAAGTCTTGTCGTTTCATGAAAGAGCGAACTGTAGCGCTGCCCGTACCGCCAGTTGCACCAAAAATGGCAATTCGTCGTGGTGGGGAATCCATGTTTTTCACAAGAACGCACGGGTGATAGATCAAATACTTCCATCAATTTATGCTTGGCTTGGATGGGAAATAGGTATTTGGATACGCTATGAACTTTCAGTCCTCCCAAGCCATGGCTTTTATATATTTGCCGACCCGCCTTGTCAGTGGCCTCGGATTTGATTCCGATACAGTAACAAGAGCTTAGTGAAGTCCACGCTTGTTTTAATATCGGACACTCAATGGGATTTAGGCATGGCATCACTGAACTTTGTGGGGTCGGTTAAAGCAATTATTTCTACTGTAGTTATTTTTATGTTTCCATTTCCAAGTCCGATGTCAGAGGCTCAGACACTGCACGTAGGTCGATACTCGAAAAGTGCATAAGCCTTCAGACGATCCCGAGTTGTCTTGCTACGGGCACAAAAAGGAATTACCACTGGTCGTACTTCAGTGGACTTATTCTTACTAATCAAATGTTTTCATATGCTTAAACTCGTATTTCTAAGCTCGCCAACCATACACCTACAGCCTTAGCACTACGGAATGGCATCAACCCCCAATCCGAAACCAGTCCAGCCATCGAACTCTGCGATGAACTTGGCTGCTGCTTGCATATAGAAGCCATCCTCAGGTCCCCTTAGCCCCTCTACCGCAGCCAAGGCTCGGACTACCTTGGCCCAGTGCATGTCGTTGGACCACTGGCTCCGTAAGGCGCTCTTGTAAATGGCATCCCAACTGCCATGGTCCAAGTTAAACGACTTGATTGCGTCGAATCCAAAACTTGGCCGTAGCTGTGCGAGGTAGACCAAAATTGTGAAGAGCCCATATTGCTTCATGACAGGAATCCTGTGTTGTTCTGGCATGAAAGGAAGCAGGATACGGAGAGCGTGGCCGACTGTTAAAACATGGGCCAGGTAAAAGTCCGAGCCACCTTCCGCATTTACTACACTGACCGCTACTACCGCGGCTGTCTGCAACCAGTCTTTGAGCTGCTTGGTTGCATCCTCCACCGTCAAAGCGTTCCAGTGCTCCAGCACTTCTGACTCGAATTGGGCGAGTATGGTGAAAATATTGGCGAATCCCAGATGCTCGGAGTAGCCATCAAAGCGGTTGTCGTTACGAATGTTCTCTAGAACTTCTGCCAAGCTTGTTGTTTTATATGTCGAATTATCCGGCGGTGGAGTGTCTAGGTACTTATGTGTTGGGTCATACTCGGTACAACCGAGGCTCAGAGCTTCAGCAATGACTTCTCTACTCTCAAACTCGTAACCATACGCGAGGTGGATAAATGGATGACCAACTAAAAGCTCTAATTAGTACAATTTGACCAATAAGTAAGAATGGTTGAAACGTACGTCCGCCACAGAAGCCGTTAACCAGCATCTCCGATCCTGAGTAAAGGTGATCTTCCACAACCTTGTGCCAATTTCCTCCGTTCTTCTCCACTTCAGAATCGAAGTAGTCAACATACGCGGCTGTGTATCTATCCCCATTCCAGGTCAGCTCCATCCACAAGGTAATCTAGAACCAAAGGTCTTAACGTACTTCTTTTGGCCCAAGTGCTTCCTCCAATTCTCATGCGTGATAGCGTTCCTCACAACACCGCCATCCACGGCAGTAAGATTCGGTACCTCAGCCGCATATATCTCCTCTAATTTGGTGCTATTAGCTCCCAGGAGATAGGAAGATCCAAGAGCCTAATCGTATCACATATTAGCTCCTTAAAACTCCCAACAGGTGACACTTTGGGGATTTTTGGAGACCGACATGAGGTACATGATTGTGAAAAAGTAACCTCGGGTCGCGTAGAGCTGCATGAGCCCCGTGATTCTGTCGAAGGAGTTTCACCAGTGTTTTCGCAGCAGCATCGTTCTGATTCATCAAGTTATACGTAGGCGCACTACTAAGGGCGTTAGACGGGACGCTAGCTTGAGTTGCCATGGTGAGGTTGTGAAGGATTGCGGATGCTTGATGCTTGTTCGCAAGTCTCGGTAGGTAAGCTAAGTCGAAACAAATTGTGCAAGTATAGATAATTGCTAGAAGGTAACAACAGAAACAGTCTTATTTTCTGCTCATCGGGTGCATTATTTCATATATGACTACGGACTTATGCTTGTCTAGCACATAACGAATAACTGGATATCACCAAGTGACATGCCGTAGCTATTCCTTACTCTCTGGAGTTTCAGTTCGGAAATCCTCCCGAGTCACCGAGTTGGTTTTGCCTCCACACCTCCGCTTCAGTCTGGGGTGCATATTGGTGATGCGGGGAAGCGGCGGGAGTCCCCGCATTCCCCGCCTTTCAACGCCCGGACAACGCATTTTGGCAATTTTCCGCTCTACCACGGACTTTCAGAGAAACACCGATGTCCGGCTTCGAGCAAAAACATGCAGACTGGTACCGTCCAATTCAGGATAGCAAGACGGGTAAAATCAATGAGACATTGATATCTGAGGACTTTGTGGGGATGAATCGGCAGTGATCTACCCCAGATTTTGTGGTGATGCCAAAATGGGTAATTCTTTGAGGCAAGGATGCAGGGAAACAAAGACGGTATGTCACTATTGGATACGCGAATTAGACTAAATTCTCTATGATGGGTCTTTTATGGCAATCTAGGAAAACCAACATCGCTAAGGATCACACGCCACGAGTTGACAAAACCCAAGAGGTATCACCGTTGCTGTCATCATCAATGTTCCTGATGTCATTAGCTGCAAGACCACTCTGCAGCAAATTCCAATGCCTTCAATATACGATGATGACTTGCACTCATCAACAGCACCAAGCGTGTCTCATAACCAGACGGATCGAGACAAAACCGCACAGACACATACACAGACGGGAACCGCCCCTTCTCGGAAGCGGCAAAAGATTAGCCTTGCTTGCGAAGAATGTCGCGCAAGGAAAGTTCGATGCGATGGAATCCGCCCCCAGTGCAGTACTTGTAGTCGGAGGCCTAGAAATGGGCTGTCCTGCACATACCTAAGTGAGCCTGCGAGGCAGTCGGGGAACAAACGGTAAGTATGCGCCACCCAAGCTATCAGTCGTCAACACAAAACATCAAGTCTCATTCATTTATGCAGGTTTATGCAATCTCTCAACGATCGCTTGGCCCATCTGGAGGCCAAGGTAAGTCGCGAAGCGGAGTCAAATGTATCCTTAAGAAACACCGCATTTAGTAGCGATGGGTCAGAACAAGAACCGCTTTCAAAGCAACCTCCACACGCATCGAATATTAGCCCATCTCCTTCTCCATCTCTGCAATGCGATACAGACTCGACAGTACTCGATTCGAGACAAACGATGCCTCATACAAATGTCATGACTCCTGCAAGAAGCTCAAGCGAGAAATTTGCTGGCGACAAGGGTAATAGCGCATCTGGTCGAGACTTTTCCTCCATCAATGCCATGGGCATGGCTCATGTGACAACAGACGCAATGACAGACACGAGCAGTGAGTTCTACGGCGAGCCTTCTGCGGCATCACTACTTTGTGATATGCAAAATCATTATCATTCGTCTCTTAGGCCAAGAGCCTACAGCCAAGATCACCTCACTCGACCCTCCCAACCACCTCAACGCAGCATCTCGACACTTTACTCGTCGAATAATGATGACTACCATTTGCCTCCGCGCTACGTGGCTGATAGTTTACTAAATATTTACAGGGAAAGGGTGCAAAACATTTATCCGTTCCTGCATTGGCCAACATTCATGGAGGCATACAACCGCCTGTGGCTCTCGGAGTCCGATGTCACACATACGCCTCAGCTCGCAAGGGTTGGCCTTGGAGGGACCAATTGTTCAGTACCCGTATTCTACAGTGCACTCAACGCAACCTTTGCCTTAGCAATCCAGTTCACTGATGGGCCAGCTGCGGAGCGCAAGGAGAGATCTGAGCCTTTCGATCGACGCTCCAGACACCTCCTGCGTCTTGATTTCTTGGATGACCCAGACCTTTCCCTAGTCCAGGCATTGCTGATATTGGCACGTTATCTGCAAAACACAAGACTTGCAACCCGCTGCTGGAATGTGGTTGGAATCGCTTACCGGATGGCTCAGGGTTTGGGCCTACATCTCGAAATGGATGATGGAACAATTTGTCCATTGGAAAAAGAGATGAGAAGGCGTGTGTGGCATAGCTGCATGTGTTTTGAGACGTAAGATATTCTTTCCTCGTGGAACCTGTGACGTTCCTTTCCTAACTTTTCTTGTGATATACAGGGTCATGGGCATGTTAACTGGCCGGCCGTGTTCAAGCTCAAGCATGTCAACAGTCCCGCTTCCAAGCGAACCAGACGAAGAGATTTCTGCATCTGTTTCTGTCGAAAACAAGCGCAATGAAACAGAGGTTTCGACGACGAATTTCTTCGCAGAGGCCGTCAAACTTGGCCAAATTCTCAATCGAATCCTAGAACAAATATATGATCCTTGGAAAAGGCATGAAGCCAACCCTCGGAGTAAGACTGCCGATGAAAATTATCATGCGCAACAGGCTGCCTCTACCATCGCGCTTGACCATGACTTGAACCGCTTTGAGGATGAATTGCCTGAGGCGCTTCGGTGGTCAGCAGAAACTGGTATACTTGGCAGCAGGAGTGTTCTTCTACATCAGAGGCATGTCTTGCGGACAAGGTAAGAGACCTAAATTAGCATGTCCTATGCTTTGATCTACTATTCTTGTTTCTAATCGTCTTGTCTTAATGGCTAGTAGATTTCTCCACATACGTGTATTGCTCTATCGTCCCCTATTTGTCCAAGCATACAGGAAGATAAGGTCCCAAATGAAGAAATCCTTAGAGGAGGAACCACGAGACGGTTCGAGTTCAATGGCTCGAAATCCGCTCCGCGGTGCTTTCGCCGAAAATTGTTCTATTGCATGCATTGAAACTGCACAAACGCTGATTGATCATATAAATAATGACTCAGAGACCACATATAGTGGATCACCCTGGTATAACTGCTATTGTACGACAATGCCTGCTAAATAGTTAACATTGTTTTCAGTCTTCCGTGCTAACGTCAACTAGATATTTACCATGCCGCTATGGTGGTCATTCTGGCCGATCGTTGTTTGCACAGTTTGCAACAGCTCAACCACGGTAGCCTTTATAAGTCATGGCAGACATGTGAAGACTTCTTTCGTCGAATGTCAAATTATGACCCTGAATTTTCCCGATACTTTCAAGGACTGGAACATATCTCAAGATTCATTGAATCTGATTTTAATAGTATGACCCTCATTCTCTTTGGTTTGTGTATTGTAAATCTAATATATTCTTAAACCGCCAGTGACAGTAGATAGTTCAATGGCAGCGAGTGCGCCAACCTGCGAACAGCGACAAGAGCTAATTCTTAACCACATTACAGATTCTTACATTAATCCGACTATTCTGCTTGATCTTGAGGAGGCACCGTTTCATAGTCCTGCTCAACCTAATAATATTGGGCTTGAGCCAGTTCTGTGCGATAACCAGCTTTGGGTTTTTTCGGGATCAAGTGCGATGAATACTGAGGGCATGGTTATATGAGCCGGAGAGTAGTGGATAAATATAATGAGTGGTGGTGGTTGGGTCTGGTCAAAACCGCTCCACTATCCTATTGTAACGGTTTAACGTGGTGTGACCACCGCACAATAGACCTCCCTAGCCGTTAAGCCAAAAAGATCAATCAATTCAGCTAAGGTCACTACACTGAATTGCACCACACAATAGCTTATAAGGGATATCATTACAGATAAGTGATCTCAATGGAAATTGCGATGGTATTTAGCGAATGAGAATGTAGAAATACGCACTTTTCTAAGATGTCTAGTCACAATGAGCCACACAGGGGGGTGCTGGATAAGCCAGGATGGGTGCTTGTTAAGCGGCCCTTTTTTAAAGTATTATCTTCTACGGTTAAAGCGCAAGTAATCATTATGTGTTCAGAGATAACCTACATTCTTCAGTATTCTCGCTGGCTGGCTAACATCCCTTGGATGATAAGGGAAGGAATATTAACGGGTTCCCGAGGTTTCCGGTATATAGATAGATAAATAGGGAGCTATTCCACCCGTAGGGATGGAGAAACCAAGCATGTTCCATTTCGTTTGTTTATTTGGCACTATTGTACATCCCTATTTACTTTATAAAGTTATTTACTTTAAATCATCCATTTTAATTCTTCTTCGAGATCAACCCACAAGCTAGACCCTGCCATAATCCAAGACAGATTATCTGCATTTTCCTCCTCGTTAACGTATATAATATCAGCCGCTAAAAATTGAAATTGATATTAGCCTCTACTATTAAAAACTTCAGCCTCTATTCATACCGTCAATATTGCCTATTAGGACATCTCCTGTTGGAGATATAATTAAGAGACCCGGGTCTTCTACTAAAGTTATTATATTAAACTCAGTCTATTTACTTATTATAGATTTCAATTTAGTATCGGTTTCTAAAGTAGAACTGTAATATAGAGAGTTCTTCTGTCTTGGTTTTAGGGATAGCTTAACTTAGTTATATATTATATTAAGTGCGGCATAGATTAGGCCAACAGCCCAATTGGCACTATAATAGATATATTTAAGCTTTTGTAAAATATATAATGTATATAATAAGCGAGCGGCGCAAACAAGCAAGCAGCGCACTTTTCCTTCCTACATCCAACTTTTTACTTTATTAATTAAATCTTTACTACTAAGTATGCTATAATTAAATATTAAGGCAAATACCCTTTAAGTCCTTTAAGCCCTTTGAAATAACCTAAAACTAAGTCTCCGGCAGGCTTCTAACATTTATAAAGTTAAAGAGCAAATGCTATATTGCCGGCAGAAGGGCATTTAATCTTAATGTAATACTATCCCTAACTTACGGAGATTATTTAATTTAAAGGAGTAGATTATTATTTAGTTTATCCTTAACCTAGATTTGCAAGAATTTCCCCTGCAATTGTATAGTGTTAAAGAAATGGCTAACTAACTGCTTGCTAACTGCAATATATTACCTATTGGCAAGTACTAGGCTTTTAACTTTATTAGGTAATAACTAAAGCTTAAGATATATTTTTTTTATAAATATAACTATTAGAGGGCTAAATATAAAGATTTAATTATTATTTACAATTGGTTTTAGCTTATAGAGAATATAATTATAAAATATAATATT